>PVJN01021477.1:0-34587 GCA_004026805.1 Lasiurus borealis | reverse complement strand
AGATGTAAGGGGTATGTGTATGTGTGTTTAATTCATAGTTTTTCCAAGAAGTACTTGCTAACATGATCAAAGTTTTTAGAATTTTGAAAAGGAAAAGCTGATTTTGGGTTGTTTTCAATCAAAAATGTGATTTGCATTTAATGGTAAGCTATTTTTCTATCCTGTGTACAAACATAGATTAGACTTTCAAATGAAAGTGAAGAGTGAAAAGGAGAGCAGAATCCTTAATATTTCTCTCAGTTAAGGAAAAAAACACTAGAAATATCTATTTAGTATTGGTATTACAAGTACAACATCTGTGGTAAGATATATTGCTGTGGTTGATTGAGCCTACATGTAGGAAGAACAGCATCATTTGTAAAAAGAAAATAAAGCTTAACTATGCGTTTCTTAGCTCCAGAAACGCTTCCTTCAAATAAGAATAGGTACCTTTAAAAATAGCTTTTTACTTTCTCATGAAAATAATTAATATCCATTCTTAGCAAAGAAGTTTATGAAATTATGTTATATGTTCAAAATCCACAATGCTTCCTTGAACAATGATGCCACATAAAAAAGCTATTAGAAGGCTGGAAGCATAGCAGAAAATCAGAGAATTCCAAGTATGATAAATGATTCATCAGACAGACACAGTTCTTGGCAAAGAAAGATAACTTTATTTTGTCCATCATTCTTTCCTTATTTACATGACTTTTTCTTTTTTTTTTAAACACATATTATTGAGTTTTGTGTGTGTGTTTTGTTTTTTTTTTTTTCAGAGAGGAGGGGAAAGTGATAGAGCGTTATCAATGAGAGAGAGACATCGATCAGCAGCCTCCTACTGGGGATGTGCCCGCAGACAAGGTACATGCCCTTGACCAGAATCAGACTTGGGACCCTTGAGTCAGCAGGCCAACACTTTATCCACTGAGCAAACCAGTTGGGGCTACATGATTTTGTTCTGTCTTCCCAGTCACTCAGTGCTTACACTGCCTTTGCCCTTAAAGTTGCACTGTTAGAATGCACTTCAGTTCCCACTTGTGTACTCCTCTCATTATCAGCTTTGCCCTGTGTCACACTGCTCCAGGCCTTGTTGAAGAGCAGGCTGCTTAATCTGGTAAAACTGCCTAAATTACGAGGTTATGCTTAACAAACATAGTATCCACCTATTTTAGAATAGTCATCTTCAGGTTTTACAAACTGAATGCTATGTTAGTGTGACATTCATAAGAAAGGAGTACTAGAATGAAAGTTTCTCAGAGACGAAGAGGTTATCGAATCCTGCATATTTCATTTCATACGTAAGTCATTTAAAATAGTCCACCTACCCAGACTAAATAAACATGGGGTTTATAGAAAACATTTTATTTTTTCTTGAGTTTCAGTTCAAAATTTTAATTAATTATGTCAGAACTACTTATCTATGAATAACAGAAAACATCAACTCACCTATTGTTAATAATGATTGATATTTTTTCATATTAAAAATAATCGAAGGAAAAACAGCAAGAGAAAAACAGTTAATTACCAACAAGGGAGCACCCATATGACTGTCGGCTGATTTCTCAACAGAAACGATGCAGGCCAGATAGGAGTGGCAAGAAATATTCAACGCGATGAATAGCAAGAACCTACAACCAAGAATACTCTATCCAGCAAAGCTATCATTCAGAATTGAAGGGCAGATAAAGAGCTTCACAGATAGGAAAAAGCTAAAGGAGTTCATCAACTCCAAATCAGTTTTAGATGAAATGCTGAAAGGTAGGTTCTCTTTAAGAGGAAGAAGAAAAAGGTAAAATATAAAAAAATTATGAACAACAAATACATATCTATCAACAAGTAAATCTAAAAATTAAGTGAATTAAAAATTTGATCAACAAAATAAACTGGTGAATATACTATAATCAGGAGCACAGAAAGGGAGTGGACTGATAATTCTCAGGGGGAAAGGGGTGAGGGGGGTGCAGGGAGAGACTGAACAAAAATCATACACCTATGGATGAGGACAATGGGGGGGATGTGAGGGTAGAGGAAGGGGTGGGAGCCAGGTAGATGGGACCTATGGAGGGGAAAAAAGAGAAAAAATGTAATAATCTGAATAATAAAGATTTAATTAAAAAAATGATCAAAGGAAAGGATAAAGGTTGGGTAGGAAGGGCGAGATTAACCAAAGAATTTATAGGCATGCATGTATAACCCATGGACATAGACAATAGTGTGAAGGCCTGGGGGGTGGGAAGTGTAGGATGGAGGGAGCCAATGGGGTAAAAGAAGGTACATTTGTAAGAATTTCAACAATAAAGATACATTTTTAGTAAAGGGTGAAAGACTTATGCAATCTAAAGAGAAACCAGAGTTAAAGACACATTTTAAAACAATGATCAGCCATTGAAAAATTGGCTAGTACTTTGACACACACCTGTTTTTGACTGATCAATGGCAAGGGGGATTAGATTGTCATAGGTGCCTATCCAGTCATGATTCACTTTTAAATGTATATTGGTTTCAGAGAGAAAAAGAGAGGGAGAGAGAGATGTAAACATCAATGATGTGAGAGAATCATTAATCAGCTGCATCTTGCACTCTCCGCACTGGTGAATGAGCCTGCAACCCAGGCATGAGCCCTGATGGAGAACTGAACTGGGATCTCCTGATTCATGAGTGGGCACTCAACCACCAAGCCATGCCAGCTGGGCATGATGCACTTCTACAGCTGTGTTTCAGGCCCACCTCATCTGAATTCTATGACGTATATCTGAACAAAATTGGGGTTACTTTACTGAAAAGGATGAGGAGAATAGATATGTTGTTGGCTAAGCAATCATAACATTTTGCCCCTTTTGTGGTAGAGGAACCTCTGCTATCCTTTATCTTCTCTCATTTTTAAAACTAAAAATTCAAGTAAGAAAGCAAAAACAGATTTCCAATTTCCCTAGCTATTTTTCACATTTTAGCCAGCCCTCTGCACATTTAAAATGGAAAGTAATAAAACTGGGTATGCAAGAAAATGTGTAAATTTAATCAAATGTTATTACAAGTGATGTGATTATAGAGAGATCGTTTCTTTGATTATGACTCCGAATGTATTATAGACTGGACCAATTGTTTTATACATGCTAATTAGAGTCCTCATTATTCATATAATTGTGACACGATGCCAATACTAACTATATATTAATTTCCCTTTTCTCCTCTCATCTAAATTATCAAACATTTTAGTGAATATATTGTTAATAAAATTTGCATTAACTCTGTTATCTCTAACATTTTAATTAATAAGTGTTATTACAGTGTCAAAATGTGCTTTTCTTCAAGTTAATTTTAACTCAAAATTAATTCACAGAATACTTACAGATTAAAATGTTTCGTGATTGATTTTTTTTACTCTAAAACTATTATAGGGTATATTACACTTAAGAGTAGATATGTATCAATACTAAAGTATATGTAAGCACATGAACTTTGCATAGCACTTATTAGCTACATATGTATAATACTGCCAAAAAAACTCACTACCTGAAAACATATTTACTTGTTTAATTCTCACAATAATATGTAAAAAGTTATCTTGAAATTATTAAAATAAAGTTAGTGAATTTAGAACACTTTTTTACTAATTCAGTATCTTTTTTTCACTTTAACAAATTTTCTATACTTTTACAAGATGATAGTTAGAAAGAAAAAGATTGGACTTCAGTATTCAAGTATTCAGTATTTGTTTTTGGTAAAAATCATGAAGATAGAGATAAGCGTTCTCTATTATATATGTAGGTAAAAATGATAAGACATGCTGATGTATTGGAACTTGAATGTTATTTAAAAAAAGAAAATTAATCCCAGAGTTCTGGATTCAACAAATGAGGAGAGGTGAAGCCATTTTACTGAGACTTGGAAGACCTGATATTGGGAACTACATGAGGAGTTTTATCTATTAAAGGTGAGATATAAGAAGTTCAATAAAATATTTGGTGCATCAAAAAGAATCTTGGGATATAAATCTAATAGCTTCCCTCCTTTCCCCCTTCTGTGTGACATGTAAAGCCATGGGACTTAAGAAGATCATTTAGAGAAAAAGTGTCAAAACAACAAAATTAGGACATCAAGAAAAAAGCCCTATGAAGAATTAATATGTATAGCTTGGATGAAGTATCTAGATAAAAACCAGCAGTCTAAGGTAATATAGAAGTCAAGATAAGGAACTGGTTCAAGAAGTAGAGAGAGGCTGACTGTTGAATTTTGTTTTGCAAGTAAATAAAATAGAGTATAAAAATGTGGTAAGTTGCTAATGAGACTAAAATGGAAAAAAAGACAGAAGACATTAATAAATATCCAACATCATAAACAAAATATAAGGTAATAAATTGGAAAAAGTAGATAAACTGCATAAATTTCTGAAAAAATCAGAAATGCCAAAGTGGTGCAAAAAACAAACAAAAAAAACACACAAAACAACAAAAACACCAAACAAACAAACAAACAAACAAACAAAAAACCTTGAGTAGACCTGTAACTAATTATGAGAATGGAAATCTAATATAATATCTTCATCTCAGAGAAACTTTAGGTAAGGTCTACTGAACTGTCAATAAAATGAAAATCCCTTTATTTGAGTTGTGTGAAAAGACAGTAAAACAAAAAAAGTTGTCCAAGCCTTTTTAGGAGGTCAGCATAGCCATGAGTCCAAAATCAATCAAGAACAATATAAACCATGATGATAATAGGTTCATTTAATGGATGCGTAGGGATTTGAAAAGCCTAAGAATCAAATTTATCCAAATTTACCCATGTATTAAAAATATCTATATAATGATTAAAAGAGTTTATACCAAGTTTTTTAAGGAGAATTCAACATCACAAAATCAATTATTATGGATTTATTCCTCATATTAATGCACTAAAGGAGGAAACTCAATTTTTAATGGCTCTTCAGAAAGTATTTCATAATGTTAAATATCAATTTATAATAAAACATTCAAGGTGAATTTATAAAGACTTTAAACCAAAAAGTAATAGTAAACGTTTTGGAGATATTTCATTATGAGTCGTGTCCTCCTATACATCCTGCTGAATAATAAAGTCAAGGTTTCTTTAAGTGTTCTTTATCTGGACCATTAGGGAGAGGGGGGTGTAATAAACAATCCTGAGGGTTGGGATAATGTTTCCTTCTCTTGCTTAATTCCTTTAAGATGGTGGGTTCTCTAAAGCTCGGCATTCTTCTATTATAAAGAAATCCACTGCTTAGAGGTGTCTTCAGACCATCTGTTAATTTGCAAATAGTGGGCTCAGGAAACCAGTGCAAATGGGTTAATGTTCTTGCTAGTGATATTGTCTGGATGCCTCTGATTTTGGAGTGTTGAGTTTTCTGTCAGTATCCAGAAACTGTGATAAATTACCCTGTTTCTTTCAAGTAGGGTAACAATCTCATACCCTCCCCAAATGCTGACATATATGTTATGCACGTGTGGAATTTTAAAGTCATAAATACAATATGATATATTTAGTAAAATTCTACATTAATAATGAATAGTAGATCATAGTGCATAAATATCCCCATTTATGAATGATGAGTTAGAGAGGTGATAACACAAATAATTCAGGGAAAAATAATTTCTGAGTGGATAGTGATTTAGAGAAATCATCTCACAGTATGGAGAAAACTAAAATGTGTTGTTCTTTAAAACATATATAAAAGTGATCTCAAGTAAGTTCCAAATCTAAATGGTAATGGCCAATAACCCTAAAAGAAAAAGTTTGTAAGATTACACTATAATATGAGAGTGATAAAACTTTATAAATCATTAAATATTATTATCCATATAAATTTTAAAACATATTTATTGATTTCCTTGAAAAATAATATTAAAATTTTGATTAATTAATTATAGATTACACAGAAATGACAGCATAAAATTTGGACTCTATCTTTACTCGTCCCCTGAAGAACATTTTGCTTTGCCCCACATCTTCTTTATACATCTTCATTAGTTTTACTTAATTGCTATTTGTTTCAAGTTACATTCAAAATGGTCAATTAATTAGAATATTATTCATTTTGTCAACATTCCAAAATAGTAGTAATAGACATCATATTCTTAAGACTAGCTTTTCAAGAATGACTTAATATCTGCAAAATAACTGTTTAATTGGATTAAGAATTTTTAATAATGCAAAACTAAGGCTTTTAAAGGAAGGGATGTGAATATAAAATTTCTAGGAAAAGTACAAGATGATATACTTATAGATTGTGTTTTATAGTAGGAATCAAATGGGGGAACTTAAAATTTATTAAATAAAGTTGAATAATAAAGCAATACTATTTATAAGAAAATTTATAATGGATTATGGTTGAAATATTCAGTAGTCAATATTTAGTTATTTTACTTTAGAAGACAGTAAAATTATTAGGTCAGGATGGGCATGAGGGTATCGAGACTTCCAGTGCAAAGAGAAACCAATGTTTGCAGCATATAACTTACAGTATCATGGATCCACCTAACAGTTCAAATTTATCCTATATAATAAAAGCCCAATGTGCAAATTGACCAAACAGCAGAACAACTGGTGGAATGACTGGTTGCTACGACATGCACTGACCACCAAGGAGCAGATACTCAATGCAGGAGCTGCCCCCAGGCCCTACACCTCAGGCCAGTCAAGGTGGGTGCCAGTGGGATCCCCCTATTACCCTGCCAGTCACCCCACAGATCGGCCCTGATCGTGAGCCAGGCCTAGGTACCTGACCCATATACAAATTTTATGCATCAGGCCTCAAGTAACTTAATAAAATACAACTATTTCTTTAGTTAAAAGAAGCTTTAAAAAAGCTAAGAGGCACATTAACTCCCTTTGAGATCTAGCACTTTTTAATTTTGATAGAAAGAAGTAGCTTTGAATTATTTCATTTGACATAAAAAAATGACTCATTATGGCAAAACTGACACTCTAATTATAAGTTTTACTGGAAAATTATCAATTATATTACATTATGCCTGAACTTCTGACATCAAGTTATTTTCTGTTTTAATTTGTATTCCATCAATTTTGAGATCTTGAAAAGGAAACAGAATTTTTGTGGAAAAGCCCATCTTGATCTTTCTGCAACCTGAATTTCACTTCTGTGTGCAATGAAGAAAGGCTATCTTATATAATCAAAGGCTAATATGCAAATTGACCAAACAGTGGAATGACCAGTTGCTTTGACATACACTGACCACCAGGGTGCAGATGCTCAATGCAGGAGCCGCCCCAGGTGGTTAGTGTGCTCCCACAGAAGTTCTGCACAGCCAGAAGCCCTGAGTCCATGGCCACATCTGGTGAATGCAGTGGCAGTGATGGGAGCCTCTCCCACCTCCATGGCAACAGTAAGGATGTCCGACTGATGGCTTAGGCATGCTTCAGATCCCTGAGGGATGTCAGTAAGACATCCCCTGAGGGCTCCCAGACTACAAGAGGGCACAGGCCTGCACTAAGGGACTCCCCCATTCCACCAAATGCATGAAGCTCCTGCACCAGGCCTCTAGTAGTGGTATACTATTTGTGTGTTTTTAATAAACATCTAAAAATCATTTGAGGAACTGCCTTAAAATAAAAGCTTACTTGGCAGGATTTTCATATTTTTAATACCCTTTATCCCAAATTTATAAATTTAAATGATAACTTGAAAGCCTGGGATTTTATAATTTTTAACATTTTGTTTTCTTTCATCTTTCTTAATATAAAATTATTGAGACAGTTGACATTTCAATTTATGCTGGTAATGACTGTGGAGTTGAGGGATGTGAAAGATATGTGCTCAAAGTTAATTGAATGAATGTATGTGGAGGCTGATGGTGGTGTTGATAGTATTCTTAAAAGCTAAGCTTCATTTAGCAATGATGGTCTACATTGAAGAAATAGCTGTCCAAGCTGTTGGAAAAGTCCCAGGGTTTATAGTGGTCATGTCTGAATATGTTAGAAAGGATAGTCATGACAAAAAGAGTTGTATAAATATACAATTGCACATCTTAAATTGAGTCATTTTCTCTCTGCCAGGAAGACAGCACTTATGCCCTAGCTGGTTTGGCTCAGTGGATAAAGTGTCAGCCTGCGGACTGAGGAGTCCCGGGTTTGATTCTGGCCAAGAGCACATGCCTGGGGTGTGGGCTGGATCCCTAGTGGAGGACTTGCAGGAGGTAGCCGACTGGTGATTCTCTCTCATCATTGGTATTTCTATATTTCCTTCTCCTTTCCTTTCTGGAATCAGTAAAATATATCCTATTTAGTAAAAGAGTACATGCAAATTGATCCTAACAACACAACGACTGGTTGCTATGATGCACACTGACCACCAGGGGGCATAGATGTCAGACTGCTGGCATAGGCCTGCTCCCCGCAGGGATTGGTTCTTAGGCCCTCAGTCACACATCCCCCAAGGGCTCCAGGGATACCAGAGGGATGGCATTTGAAAACATTGCCAAAGGTCTCTCATTCACATCCAATCTCTATTGTAACTGACTCTCCAAAGTGTCCAAACTAAAACCCATTCTCCAACCTTGTGCCTAAAAATGTCTCCAAAGAACATTTTAAATTCTAACATTTTCATACTCCCTAAAAATGATTAGTGTAAGGGAGAATATTTGGTGCACTTCTTCCCAAATGTGTATTTTAGGCCATAATTCTGATATCACTTACCAACCGCAATCTGCTTATACCACTCATTGTCTCCCCATTCACCTATCCTTGGAAACAGTCTTGGTTGAACCAGATAATCATTCTCATATCTGTTGTCATCAAATTCCATGTCCTCATATCTGCATATGAAAATTTGATATTAATAATATATAGGTGTTTTAATATAGTCCCTGACATATTGAATCCCACTGGCATCTATTCATCAATACTCATTTTTTATGCATTTTTTCTTTCTTTATTGATTAAGATATTACATATGTGTCCTTGGATTTTCAAATTTCATTTCCAAATTATATGCTAGAATTATGTCTTCTAACAAAATTTTAACCTTAATTAAAGCCAGATTTCAAAACAAAGACATATTATGAGCTATTGTAAGTCACAAAGTTAGGTCCAGAGGATAATACAGCACCTCCCTGCTGTCTGCTGCCACTAGCTTTTCTTCCTAGTATCTAATGTCATTCAGTCTAACTTGAACACTGGTGCTTGATTTTGCTTTTAAAGTTTGTGCCTAAAATGTATGCCCATGCATTTTATTCTAAGACCTCTGCTAAAATGTTGTAATCTTAAAAAAAAATCTTCATTTATTTCAGAAAGGAAGGGGGAGGGAAAGAGAGATGGAAACATCAGTGATGAGAGAGAATCATTGATCAGTTATCTCCTGCATGATTGGGGATCCAGCCAGTAACCTGAGCATGTGCCCTGACCACAGAATGAAATCATGACCTCCTGGTTCATAGTTCAATGTTCAGCCACTGAGCTACCATGGCCAGGCACATCTTTTGATAAAGCAACATATTTTCACTGATTTATTCTCATAGATTTTAATCTCTTTTGTAGGCTTTACATTTTTATGCATGTACAAAAATTAAGCATATATGCTTCCGCTTCCTTTTGTTATATTTTTAAAATTATTTAGGTATAAGATCATAACTTAATTTTTATATCCCATCCAAATATGTCTAAAATGTTATCTAATGTATGATAACAATCCATAAATTTACTGAAATAATAGCAATTCTGACTTGGAAAAGATATCTACATTGAGAAAGATCAAAAGAAAATTGACTTTGAATTACTTGAAGTATTTTTACAGGCTTTGAATAGAATAAAATGCATGGGGCATACATTTCAGGCACACAATTTAGGGCAGCGTGAAAACATCCATAGTTATGTGAAATTATATTTTACAAAGAAGATATGAAGCAAAAATTCATAATTAATAAGTATAACAAATTTAAATAAAGTTAGGACTATTAATCTTTGTTTCTTTTGCCTTAGTCTCCAACATGACTTAGTTTAGCATGAGATGGGAATGAGCAGATCATGGGATAAATATCCAGGAGTAGGGTAATGATCAAATAAGAGCCATGATGGATAAAAAGTATCCTAACTAATAAAAGAGTAATATGCAAATTGACCATCACTCCAACACACAATATGGCTGCCCCCGTGTGAACACAAGATGGCTGCCACAAGATGGCCAGCAGGGAAGGGCAGTTGGGGGGGAACCAGGCCTGCAAAGAAGAGCAGTTGGAGGGGACTAGGCCTGCAGGGGAGGGCAGTTAGGAAAATTCAGGTTGGCAGGGAAGCAGTTAGGCATCAACCAGGCTGGCAGGTGAGCGGTTAAGGGGTGATCAGGCTGGCAGGCAGAAACAGTTAAGAGCAATCAGGAAGGCAGGCAGGCGAGCAGTTGTGACCCAGCAATTCTGGATTGTGGGAAGGATGTCCGACTGCCGTTTAGGCCAGATCCTCTTGGGATTGGGCCTAAAGGGGCAGTCGGATATCCCTCGAGGGGTCCAGGTTGGAGAGGGTGAAGGCTGGGCTGAGGGACACACCCGGTGCATGAATTTTGTGCACCAGGCCTCTAGTCTCTCTCTTGATATCTATCTATCTATCTATCTATCTATCTATCTATCTATCTATCTGTATAGATAGATAGATAGATATAGATATATCTGACTGTATTTTATATATATATATATATATATATATATATAGAGAGAGAGAGAGAGAGAGAGAGAGAGAGAGAGAGAGAGAGAGAAGAAACATGCAAATGAGGCTGGGACACCATAACGGATCACGACCAGAGAGAGGAGGTTGTGCACTCAGGTGAGGTCCAGAGTGGAGATGGAGACAGAACCGGAGTGGTCACGAACAGGGGCTGGCCCACAGCTTCTGTGATCAAGTGCAAGCCCTGAGAGGAGACAGAGGGCCAGCCTCCCTCGGAAGCAGTGTGGCTTCTTCCTGCAGAATCGGCACGGGTCCCCCCCGGCCCCTGTGGTCTCCTGCAGCTCGCTGTCAACTCCCCCTGAAGCCGCACGGATCCCGTGGGAGCAGAGTGGCTCCCAGCACACTGCAGTTCCCGCCGGACCCTGCAGAAGTGGCGGGGGGCCCACTGCGTGCTCTAACGTGTGATGAGCTACTAGTAGAAATACAAGAATCATGCAAAAGGAAAAACAAGCAAACAAACAAACAAAACAAAACACACAGATATTTCACAACTTACTTTTGCCTTCCCCCCAATTGTACTAATTTGAGCAGCTCTTATTATAAGCAGAAAGAGAACAAATATAGCAATTTCAAGGTTTCTTTGTTTTTAACGAAATGAAGAAAGTGAATCTGTGATAGACCTAGAAAAAAAGTCAGTTTTAAGTAAACCAAGATGGAAAACAGGGAGGATAGTTTTTTAGGGCCAGTAACTTTTTTTTTTTTTTTTTTGGAAAATCCATCTTGTCACAACAGATTTGATATAAGTTATTCATCTAAACTTCACTTCTCTTATGATTAAGGCTTTTTTTTTCCTTCAGTTGTTTTTGCTTAATAATGGTTCTAGTAAATAATGATCGCACATTAAAAAAAAAAAAAGGTCACCCAGCTGGTATGGCTCAGTGGTTGAGCATCGCCCTATGACCAGGAGGTTATGGTTCAATCCTAGTCAGGGCACATGCCTGGGTTGGGGGCTCAAATCCCCATGTGGGCATGTAGCAGGCAGCCAATCAATAATTCTCTCTCATCGTTGATGTTTCTATCTCTCCCTTTCTCTCTGAAATCAATAAAAATATACTTTTTACCGAGTTCATGTAGCCTGAATGCTTGTTCTCCATGGTTTTAAAATAGTAGTTATTAGATCATTTATTAGTGGTATAGAGTAAGATATTCTTTTCTTGTGACTAATGTGTTCTCATGCTACTCTCTCGTTTTTGGAAAACAAAGCAGGCATTAGAGCAGTTAATGGACTGCATTTATAGTTCATAAACTACTCAGTAATATGTGAAAGTAGTAAATATTATTTTTATTTTCCAACATTTTAATCCCTAGTGATTAGAAAGTTAACACTGCTTATTAGGGTGGATTTTCCGAGTCAATCATTAAAATATGGTCTCTTATTTCAATTATTAGATTTCACAAGGGTTTATTGTTTTGCACCAGGAGAGACACTTGTTTGAAAGCCTGAATACATGAATTATGAATGGCTATGTTTATATTTGATTGTGGGTATATAATTACACCCTTCTACAGTTTTGTTTTATCACCTGTCAAACACGTGGTTTGGAATATTTTACATCTTATTTTTTTAAATAAATATTTATTGAGTTCAGAGAGAAAGGGAAAGGCAGAGATAGAAACATCAAAGAGAGAGAATCATTAATCAGTTGCCTTCTTCCTGCACACCGCTCAGTGGGGATCGAACCTTAACCCCAGGCGTGTGCCTAAACTGGGGATCCAAGAAAGACCTCTTTGCTCATAGGTTGATGCTCAACCACTCAAACACACTGGCCAGGTGTTTCATCTTATTTTTAAGAGCTATATAATATTTTATTACCTTTCTCCAAAACTCTGGAGAGCCAGTTATGTATTTGAAGTAGTTAAATAATAATAAGTAAATAAATATATTGGGTAATCTTTAGCATTGTAAATTAGCACTGTTTCCAGAGAGTGTGACCACTTAGCAACATATATTTTGCTACATAAACTGACTCAATCCACTAAACAAAGACTCAACTTTCCATAAGAGTCAGGGAAATCCAGTTTCAAGACTCTTTTCTTTTAAATTGAAATATAATTGACATATAATATTATGTAAGTTTAGGTTGTACAATGTGTTGACTCAATACATTTATATAATGCAATATGATATGTTGTTAGCATTAGCTAACAGCCCTATCATGCTACATAAGTATCATTTTTTTTTATTGTGGCAACAATTAAGATCTAGTATCTTAGAACTTTGATATTTATAATATAATGTTGTTGACTATAATCACTATGCTGTGCCTTAGATCTCCAGGATTTATGTATGCATTTATCTGTATGTATGCTTAAATAACATCTCCTCCATTCCTCCATTCCCCAGCCCTAACCACTAATAAAAACTCTCAGCTTTTTAGATTCCACATATAGATAATATCATGTAGTATTTGTTTTTCTCTGACTGTATTATTTCAATTAACAAAATGCCCACATGTTCCTTGAATGTTGTCAAAAATGGAAGGATTTCCTTCTTTCTCATGGTTAAATAATATTCCATCTATATCTATTTGTATGTGAAATATGTATATATCACAATTTCTTTATCCATTCATTGATTGACACTTAGGTTGTTTCCATATCTTGGCTACTATGAATAATATTGCGTTGAACATGGGAGTATTTATATTGCTTTTAACTCTTATCATTTCTTTTGGATATATGTATATATATCCAGAAATGGAATTGCTGGATCATATGGTAGTTCTATTTTTAATCTTTTAAAAAACTTCTGTACTGTTTTCCAGAGTGGCTGAACCAGGGCTTTTTTATTGAATACTAGAGCTCTGGTGTATGAAGTTCACGAAGTCTGGGGAGTCCCTCAGTCTGTCCTGCACCCTCTCACAGTCTGGGAGCCCTTTGGGATACCCTATTGCTCCCTGGCAATTGGGCCTAAGCTGGCAGTTGGAAATCATAGTGTTGTTGCAGAGGCGGGAAAGGCTCCTGCCACCGTTCCTGCACTTGCCAGCCATGAGCCTGGGTTCTGGCAGAGTGGCATTTCCCGTGTGGGAGCACAATGACCACCAGGGGGCAGCCCCTGCATTGAGCGTCTGCCACCTGGTGGTCAGTACAAGTCATAGTGAACAGTCATTCTTCCCTTTGGTCAATTTGCATATTAGCTTTTTATTATATACTAGAGGCCTGCTGCAAGACATTCATGCATGGGGGGAGGGGTCACATGTCCCTCAGCCCACCCTGCATCCTATCCAATCTGGGACCTCTTGAGGGATGTCCAACAGCCCATTTAGGCCTAATCCTAATAGGACCTAAACAGGCAGTCGGACATCCCTCTCACAATCCAAGACTGCTAGGTCCCAACTGCTCACCTGCCTGCTTTCCTGATTGCCCCTAACCACTTCTGCCTGCCACCCTGATTATCCCCTAACCACTCCCCTGCCAGCCTGATTGATGCCTAATTGCTCCTCTGCCAGCCTGATTGCCCCTACTGCCCTCCCCTGCAGGCCTGGTCACCCCCAACTTCCTTCCTTTACCTGCCTGGTCACTCCTAACTGCCCTCCCCTGCAGGCCTGGTCACCCCCAACTTCCTTTCTTTACCTGCCTGGTCACTCCTGACTGCCCTCCTCTGCAGGCTTGATTGCCCCCAATTGCCCTCCCTTGCAGGCATGGGCCTTCCCAACTCTCATCCCCTGCTGAACATCTTGTGGTAGCCATCTTGTGTTCACATAGGAGAGCCATCTTTGACCACATGAGGGCAGCCATCTTGTGTGTTAGAGTGGTTATCAATTTGCATATTACTCTTTTATTAGATAGGACTAGATGCCCAGTGCATGAAATTCATGCATGAGGGAGGTCCCCTCAGCCCAGCCTGCACCTTGCTCAATCAAGGACTTCTCAGGAATAGGATCAAGCCTAAATCAACAGTTGGATATCCCTCTCACAGTTCTGGACTGCTGGCTCCTAATCGCTCACTTGACTGCCTACTTAGTCACCCCTAGCTGTCCCACACTGCTGTCCTGAGCACTCCTCACTAATTCTGCATGCCAACCAGGTCGCCCCTAACTGCCCCCTCCCTGTAGACCAATTTCTCTCCTAAATGCCACTCCACTGTCCTGGTTACCCCTTATTGCCCTCCCTGCCATTCTGGTCACCCCCAATTATCCTCTCCTGCCAGCCTGGTTGCCCCCAACTATCTCCCCTGTGCTGGTCTAATCAGTTTTTTTTTTTTTTTAATATATTTTATTGATTTTTCACAGAAAGGAAGGGAGAGGGATAGAAAGTCAGAAACATCGATGAGAGAGAGACATCGATCAGCCGCCTCCTGTACACCCCACACTGGAAATGTGCCTGCAAGCAAGGTACATGTCCCAACCAGAATCGAACCCAGGACCCTTCAGTCCGCAGGCCGACGCTCTATCCACTGAGGCAAACCAGTCTTGGCAGGCCTAATCAGTCTTAACTGCTTCCTCTGCTAGCCTAATCACCCTCAACTGCCCCTCTACTGATGTGGTCACCCCATGGAGCCTACTGTTCAGTTGTTGGCTTGTTCCTCACTAACACCCTGCTGGCCTGGTCATAGGCAGCCATTTGTGAGGAGGTGAGGGTTAATTTGGGTATTACCTCTTTATTACATAGGAGAGCTAGTGACCTGGTGTATAAAATTTGTATACTGTGGGTGGGGGAGGAGGTGTCCTTCAGCCCAGCCTGCACCCTCTCTAATCTGGGACCCTTCAGGGGATGTCGGACATTCCTTTCACAATCCAAGAATGCTGGCTCCTAACCACTCAACTGCCTGGATGCCTGATTACCCCTAACCACTTCTGCCTGCCATCCTGATCACCCCCAACTGCCCTCCCCTGCAGGCCTGGTTGCCCCCAACTGACCTCCCCTATGGGCTATCTTGTGACAATGTGGTGGCAGCCATCTTGTGATGATATAGGGGTGGCCATCTTGTGATGACATGGGGAAGCCATCTTATGGTGTCCATCTTGGGATGATGTGGGGGTGGCCAGCTTGTGATGATGTTGGCGCACCCATCTTGTGGCAGCCTTCTTGTGACAACATGGGGGCGGCCATCTTGTGATGACATGGGGGCGGCCATCTTGTGACGACATGGGGGTGGCCATCTTGTGAAGTGAGGGCCTGAGGGTCATTGGGATATTACCTCTTTATTATATGGAATTCTTTCTTAATCTGAAAAAATACTTAGTCCTGCACAGTTACCTACATGAACCATATTTTATTGCCTCTTAAAAATCATACGAAGTCTACTTTTAACATATTTAGAGACTTATTACAATGAATGATATATGTTATGTAAATTATATATTCTATTTTCTTGAAGAGTTTCTAGTCCTGTAAGTCATATATTTATCTTTCTAATATAGCATTTTTTCTTATAACATTTACCATAGTGAAATAAAAGATATATATCTATTTGAAGAAATGATATTCCACCTGTTCCCAAGTTCTACAAATAGTTTATTACTTTTTGATTCATTCCCTAAATCAGTTAAGTTCCATGACTTCTTTTTCTACAGGAAATTTGGTCATATGAAGGGTTTCAAAAAATTGTCATTTTTTAAAAATGTGGCATCATCCTGAGATTTTTTTTTTTTTATTTGACTTGGTACTTGAGAGGACTGTGGTGACTTTTCCTATTATAAAACTCAGGATGGAACTTTAATTCCCAACTAGTCCTTTCAGCTTTGCCTTCCTGTTACTTTACTCCAGCCTCTCTTTTATGTCCTGAGTACCAGCAAGCATATAATGCAAAAGAACATTTTAATTTCTTTCAAAGGTTTTGTAAATTTCCTATGCCTTATGCCACTCAGCAATTCATAAGATGGGTGTTTATTTGTAATCTCACAGATAACCTGTCTTCTGAACAGGATTTGAATTCATACTTTACAAAACATGCTTAAGCTATCTAACTTTAGAAGCAAAAGAAAGTTAATTTATTCTTTTCAAAAAATATAGAAGTCTGTTCTTATAATAGCTCTCAATGTTGCTAATCAATATGTATTCTTGCTATTATTTTTTATAGATCATTTTAGTAATACTCTATCCTTCTGCATTTCTAAAGAGTTTCTGAAATGTGTCAAGGTAAAAAAAAATGCATTGATACTCTGTACATTCTAATTGTTATCATAAAACGGTGATGTTCCAGATAAGCCAAAATAAAAATAAGGACAGGCACTCAATTGATTGCATATGGAAGTACACTGGTCTAATGAAAAATATCATTTTACCTTTATGCATATGCATATGTCCTGCACTGTATAATTTTTACCAACAACCTTTGAGCTTCAAACAAGCCATTTTGATATACATATTTATCCAAATGGTTCTGTTCAGAATGAGATCATGATTCAGTGACCTCATTTTATATACAGCTTATGGATTCCACAGCTCACAGCTTGACTGGTTCTTATGCTTAGAACAGTTTTTTCTTTCTTTTTTTCCTGGTGGCTTAGCAACTCACTGGTGCGGTTGCTGGCTTGCCTTGCAACATCTGCTTAAATATAAAGATTACAACCTGTATGTAAAATCTCAGCATGCATGGGAGCTCTAAATGCAAGCATGAAAATGGGGTATTTATACAAGCTTCAATTTCAGGGAACCTGCTTTTTACATGTTCCTGTAAAATATCATTTTTAAAGCATAAAATGTACCCTGAATAGACAGATTAGTGCAGGAATGCCATAAGCCCTTAATACTTTAACCATATGACTAGAAAAGGTAACATGAATTATAATCGCGAAGAGAAACATATGCATTTATGTACAAATTTTTTCAACTTGCTGGATTTAAAAGCAGGAAACCTAGGGTCAGTAATAAAGAAATTTCAAATTCAAATCTTGTGATTTATTTTAAATGTCTTAGATATAAATATTGCAAATACATGGTAGGAAACTATATTACCCATGAAGAGTTTCCATTTTGATGGTGGCCATGCCATGAAAGGATTATATAATCGAGGTATAAGATTATTCAGAAACAAGGCTACAAGGGAGGTAATCTAACTGTTCACTGAATTTCTTTGCTGCTTTCTCATCACCAAAGCAATTCAGTTCACTGAGTGTCACTAAGTAAAATGGAGTGCAAAAGTCAGAGCAATTACAAAAAAGGGAAATACTGAGAAGTTTTAAATATGCCCTGAAACGGTTTTGATGGCACACTGTAGGTCAATTTAATATCTCTGTTTTAGCAGTTACCCCTCAGTAAGCACAGCATATAAAATCAACTGGTTGGATCTTAAGTTTCAGCACCATTCCTAACAATTATTTACTTCATCTGTGTTGAGCTAAAGGGACTCTGATAGTGTACATTGAAGTCCAGAGACACCTGGAGTTGAATCACATGGATTTTAAGCAACTATTATGTGGGTCTAATATTTAATCTTTAAAAATCAGTGGTTTCCTCTTAAGAATTTTTACCCGCTACATCGTGATTAACCTAGAAGTCTGGGTGTCTATTCCATTTCTTCACCTGGGGCTCCTATGAAACTAGTTATGTATCTTAGTGTAAGTAGGCATGTACATTATAAACAGAAAATTGTTCTCAGAGGTTGTGAACAGGTGGTAAGAAATTCAAAGGATAGGGCTACAGAGACAATTAGCCTGTAATGGAACGTCAAAGACAATTGCTACTGAAAATTAACTGGAAGAACCAAATAGACTTCTCATCCTCTTCACTCATCTTAGCATCAGTTAAGGCTATTGAGGTCATTGAGAAATACTCACTGTTTTTCCATTTCTTTAATCTGTTTTATAGCACCTATCATAGTTGTGTCAATTTCTGGTTCTAAATGTGGCTGTTCAACTTTTTTTTTAATTGTATTTTGAAATACAGTTATATCCAGAGGTTCTGCTTCAATCTTGAAAAGAATCAGCATAAATACCACACAAAGAAGGCACAGGGTTTGCATGCACATTGAACTTTACAAACTGGAATTTACAAATACTTATGTTTTTTTAATAGAACTTAGTATTTTCAAGACATTTCCCATGTGTTAACCTTGGGAGTATATTACCCTTCAAGTATTGGATCAAATACATTTTTTTGTACAAAAAGCATTCCCAAAATTTCCATAGCAGACTTAAATATCAACATATTTGCATCACACACTTTTGATACACATTTGCTTTATGATTTTTGTTAATAAATAAAAATTACATGTTTCCATTTCAGAATGAGATCCTATAGAAGAGATTGTGTGTTTGTGTGTGTGTGTGTGTGTTTTACAATACCAGCAAGGAATCATTCATTGTGACTATTCAATCCAGAAAGGTGAGCCTCCTTATACAAGAATACATTCTACAAGAACTAAAAAAAAAAAAAAAAAAGAAAACAGAATCAGAATGGCATTATTTTATGATTACATAGTTGTATACTTAAGCTAAAATAATCTAAATGTCAATAGCCAAATAAATTGATTTTTATGAGTACTACCAAAAACAATTAAAATCGTAATTTAAAAGAACAAAAATTATAATACCATCAAAAATTAAGGTGCATACTTATTGAAAAAAATTTTAGGTATAATTAAATCAATAAAAAAGGTCTAAGTAATGAAACATACAATATTCATGGATTTTTATTTCACCTGCCTGGTTTATATATTCATGTGATATTAAGAAAAAATATCAAATTTCAACATATTTTTTAAAAAATGTTCTTTTTAAAAATATATTGTTATTGATTTTAGAGAGGAAGGGAGAAGGATGGAGAAATAGAATCATCAATTATGAGAGAGAATTATTGACTGGCTGTCTTCTGCATACCTCTTACTGGGGAAGGAGGTCCTAATCCCTGGATGTGCCCTTAAAGGGAATTGAACCATGACCTCCTGGTTCACAGGTCAAAGCTCAACCACTGAGCATGTCAGCCAGGCTACAACACACCTTTAAAGCAAGTGTCTATGGGAGTGATGTTTAAAACCTACAAAGCCCTAATCATAAAGAAAAAAAAAGAATGAATTATTCAAACTAATTGAAATGAAAAACCACTTTTAATTAAAACACACTTTAAAGAGAATGAAAAGATAATTCACATGCTGAGAGAAGATATTTGCAGCATATATAACTAACATTAGTCTGATGCATAGAGCTCATTATTAAATTCTAATAAGTCAATACATAAAAGACAACCAAATTGAAAAATCGGTAAATAATATAAACGGGCATTTTACAAATAGAACTAGGAAAGTACTCACATGAAAAAATGTTCAACTACATTGGTAAACATGGAAATGCAAATTTATATAACAAGTAGAGGCCCATGCACAGGGGTGTGTGTACCTCAGCCCAGCCTGCACCCTCTCCAATCTGGGACCCTCGAGGGATGTCTGACTGTCTGTATAGGCCAAAACCCATAGGATTGGGCCTAAATGGGCAGTCAGACATCTCTCAGAATCCAGGACTGCTGGCTCCCAACTGTTCATCTTCCTGCCTTCCTGATTGTAACTAACCACTTCTGCCTGCCAGCCTGATTACCCCTAACCACTTCCTTGACAGCCTGATTGGTGCCTAACTGCTGCCCTGCCAGCCTTTTTGACCCTAACTATCATCCCCTGCAGGCCTGGTACCCCCAACAGCTCTCCCTGCTGGGTTCCCCTGCAATTGCCTGTTCCTACCAGCCTGGTCACCCCTAACTGCCCTTCCCTTCAGGCTTTATTGCTCCCAACTACCCTCCCTTGCAGGCCTGGTTCTTTCCAACTGCTCTCCCCTGCTGGCCATCTTGTGGTGGCCATTTTGTGTCCAAATGGGCCCAGTCATCTTTGACCAACATGGGACCAGTCATCTGGTATGTTGGAGTAATGGTCAATTTGCATACCATTATTTTATTAGATAGCATTAGATAGGATAGAGGCCTGGCGCATGGTGGGAGGGGGGCAGAGGGAGGCTGATTTGCCCTACAGGGTGTCCTGCATCTGGGTGGGGGTTTATTATTAAATAAACTAGAGGCCTGGTGCATCAAAATTCATGCACTGCAGGGAGGGTTGCTCAGCATGGCCTGTCCCCTCTCACATTCTGAGATCCTCAGGGGCAGGAGGCGACCTGGTGATCAGGGGAAGGCAACACCTCATCACACCTATGCTCTTGTCACTGCAGCAGCGCACGCCTTGGCCAGCCCTGGTTACCTGAGGCTAAGGTGGCCCTGGGTAGCTGGGGTACTCTTAGAGGCAAGTGCGCAGAGTGGCCGTATACCTGCCATCCCATGGGATCTGAGGGAACTGCGCACCGCCATCTATGAAGATGTGACAGTCAATTAGCATATTCCCTTCTTATTGACTGTGGGTGCCACCATCTTTGAGGGTGGGGCAGTCAATTAACATATTCTCACCTTATTGGCTGTGAGCATTGCCATATTTGCAATGGTGTGAGGGTCGATTAGCATATTCCCTCTTTATTAGATTTCAAATGTCATTTTATTAGCTCAAATGTCATAAAAACCTATTAATATATTTCAATATTAATTTATGCACATACTTTGAAGGAAAGGTGGAGAATATACTTCAAGGAAAAGGTTCTTAGCAATTTTTCTACATTAATTAAACAAATGAAATATTCTCATTAAGAGAGACATTGATACTTCATTACCTTGCAAATTGCATATCTGTGCTTCTCTTTTTTCTCTCACTTTTCTTCTTTTGTAAAGTGCACTAAAATGCTGAAGTATGTATTATTCACCGTACACAGAAACACATTCAGGGTAATCTAAACATCTCTCCACAACAAAATAGAATGTTATTCCCTCAATAGATTTTATAGTTTTCAATTTTCCTTCACAAATCCTAAGTAATCTCCATTTCTCAAAGCCTAATGTATTTCAATGTATGCCATATGCAACTCTATTTCTCCTTCCTTTTTTTTTTGCTGAAGTCTACTTAAATCCCAATATCTTTGCAACAACTATAAATTTTCTTCAATTTTGCTATTATTTAAGCAGTTTCCACCCTGAAAGGGACATATACTTTAGCCAAACTGTACTGTGACTCTTGCAACTGTTGTAATTCTGCTTTAGTGTCTGTTCCCTTCTTTATTTCAATTTTTATTTTATTGGCTATACAAAGTAAATTAATGGGAATACAGAACACATTGTAAATTTGTAAGTATCTAAACTACCCTCTGCATGTAGATTTTTTAAAAGCATATCCCTTATTTCTTATGTTTTGAGTTTAATTAGGGGAATAAGTCAGGTTAGAGAAAAATTCTGAGAGAGAGGAATGAAATTTAAGATTTTTCATTGTCTCATATACAGAGAAAAATACATTTTAACATATGTTAAGCAGAGTTCTAATTTCAAATAGATCTTAGTATGTACTTTGAGTACAGAAATAAAACTTTATCTTCACAACACAATTATTCAAGGATGTGAGGGAAAATACTGTCTTTGGTTTTGTTCCCTGGTCCTCCTGACTAAACTGCTTTGAAGTACTCTTAATAAAAAGATACACACTTCCGGTAATATTCTGTAAAGAATGGAGTGAAATCATTACAGTAGTAATTTATATGAAAACAGTGATTAATCCCCTTCAAAGTGATGCTAAAGAAGTTAGTAAAGGCAAATTTTCCAAAATAAACCAGTGTATGAACTGAAATTCTTATTTTTGGTAATTCCCAGTTTTGAAGAAAAATACAGGGCACCTTAAATATACTCTGCTTCTTGAAAAGCAGAATGCTTACCTCAAAACTGAACCCTAAGACATCTCAATGGAAATATCAGTGTGGCTAGTTGAAAGAAGTTTCATATAAATTTCATAGGATACTGATGTTCCTTAGAACCTATAGTTTATTAAAATCACAGCATCTTCTAAAGAATATCTATAAAATTGAATATTTAATAGAAGAAAGTGGTTATAGTTATGAACTATATTATTCAAAACTATATTTGGCTATAGCACAGGTAACATCTATTCAATTCCCAAGGCTTAAACAAATAGGGGTTTGTTGCTGTTCATTCTCACATGGATTTTTCTCTCTGTCTCTCCCCCTCCCTGGAAGGAAAAGGGGGAGAGACAGAGAAATATTGATGTGAGAAAGACACATCCTTCTGCACTCATGTGCCCCTGATCAGGACCTAGAATTAAGCTTGCTATCTCTGATCAGAATTGAACCCGGGACCCTTCAGTTTACAGGCTGGTGTTCTATCCTCTGAGCAAAACTGGCTAAGGACAAAAAGTGCCTTTTTTTTTCTTTTTTCTTTTCACATGTGTTTGAAGTAGGTGGCCTAGGATTGGAGGGAGGCTTCTCAATGTTGTAAATGCCATCCACCCCAACCCTACCCAGTGTCTTGTGTCCATTGGTGTGTTTATATGCATGCATATAAGTCCTTTGGTTGATCTATTTCCCTCCCTCCCCAACACCCCCCAGCCTTCCTGCTTTAATTTGACAGTCTGTTCAGTGCTTTACTGTCTCTGTATCTATCTTTTTATTCATCAGGTTATAATGTTCTTTATTTTCCATAAATGAGTGAGATCACGTGGTATTTTTCTTTCATTGCCTGGCTTATTTCACTTAGCATAATGCTCTCCAGTTTCATCCATGCTGCTGCAAATGGTAGGAATCCCTTCTTTTTTATAGCAGTGTAGCATTTCATTGTGTAGATGTTCCACAGTTTTCTAATCCATTCATCTGCTGATGGGCACTTAGGCTGTTTCCAAATCTTAGTTATGGTGAATTGTGCTGCTATGAGCATAGGGGTGCATATATTCTTTCTGATTGGTAATTCTAGTTTTTTGGAATAGATTTTTAAAAGTGGAATCACTGGGTCAAATGGAAATTCTATTTTTAGTTTTTTGAGGAAACTCCATACTGTTCTCCACAGTGGATGTACCAGTCTGCCTTCCCACCAGCAGTGCACGAGGGTTCCTTTTTCTCCACATTCTCGCCAGCACTTGTCGTTTATTAATTTGTTGATGATAGTCATTCTGACAGGTGTGAGATGGTACCTCATTGTCTTTTTGATTTGCATCTCTCAGATAATTAGTGACTTTGAACATGTTTTCCTGTGTCTCTTGGCTTTCCTTCTGTCTTCTTTCAAAAAGATTCTATTTAGGTTTGTTGCCCATTTTTTTTATTGGATCATTATCTTCCTTTTATTAAGTTGTATAGGTTCTCTGTAGATGTTGGAGATTAAACTTTTATCAGTGATAATATTTGCAAATATGTTCTCCAATATAGTGGGTTTTCTTGTTTTGTTGATTATTTATTTTGCTGTTAAGAAGTTTTTATTTTGATGTAGTCCCATTTGTTTATTTTCTCTTTAACTTCCATTGCCTTAGGAGTGGTATTGGTGAAGAAATTGCTTCAGCATATGTCTGAGGTTTCTCTGCCTGTGGATTCTTCTAATATTTTTATGGTTTCCCATCTTATGTTTAAGTCCTATATCAATTTTAAGCTTATATTTGTGTATAGTGTAAATTGTTGGCTAATTTCATTTTTTGCTTGTATCTGTCCAATTCCCAACATCATTTATTGAAGAGACTATATTCTCTTCAATCTGGGGCTCCTCGAGGAATGTCCAACTACCTTCTCACAATCCAGGACTGTTGGTTCCCAACCACTCACCTGTTGCCTGCCTGATTGCCCCTAACCCCTTCATCCTGCCAGCCTGATCACCCCTAACTATTCCCCTGCCAGCCTAATCAATGCCTAACTGCTTTCTTACCATCTGATTGTCCCTAACTTCCCTTCCCTGTCAAAATAGTCTCCCCTAACTGCTTTCCCATGCTGGCCTAGCACCCCCTAACTGTCCTCCCCTTCTGGCCTAGTCACCCTTAACTGCCCTTCCCTGCCAGTTTGGTCACCCTTAACTGTCCTCTGCTGCTGGCCTGATTGCCCACAACTGCCCTCCTCTGCTGGCCATTTTGTGGCTGCAATCTTATGTTCACATGGGGGCAGCCATCTTTGACCACATGAGGGTGGCCATCTTGTGTGTTGGAGTAATGGTCAATTTTCATATTATCTCTTTATTATATAAGATGGGCATACTTAGCTCAGCTCTGTGCATCTTGAGTGCACACTTTTCTCTTAATCTACCCTGTGTTGTGAAGTGTGTCCAGGTTCTGATCCATCTCTACATGAACCCAGCTGGGTACGTCTATCTAAATCTAGAACTCAGTTAGCAGGGCCATTTGGCTCTTTACCTAAGCTGCACCCTCCAACTTAGCTTTAAGTGGTAATAAATGTGATACTTTTATTTTTATGTTTACTCTGTTTTAAATTGATTTAAAATTAGATATCATCATATAGGTATAGTAAGTACTGTAATTAAGCAGCACATGTAGAAGGCTCCTGCTAGGGTTACATCAAAAGAGTAAAAGTGAGCCTCCTGTCTAAAAGAGGAAAACTTTTAATAAATCGTAGCCACTGTGGAAAACAGTATGGAGTTTCCTCAAAAAACCTAAAAATGGAACTCCCATTTGACCCAGTGATCCCACTTCTAGGACTATCTCCCAAAGAGCTAGAAACACCAATCAGAAAGGATATATGCACCCCTATGTTCATAGCCACACAATTAACCATACCCAAGATTTGGAGACAGCCTAAATACCCATCAGCAGATGAGTGCATTAGAAAACTGTGGTACATCTACACAATGGAATACTATGCTGTGGTAAGAAAGAAGGAATTCTTACCACTTGCTACAGCATAGATGGAAGCAGAGAGCATTATTCTAAGTGAAATAAGTCTGTCAGAGAAAGATAAATACCACATGTTCTCACTAATTTGTGGAATATAATGAACAACATAAACTGATGAACAAAAACAGATCCAGAGACAGAGTAGCATCAATCAGACTGTCAAAATTCAGAGAGAAGGTAGGGGAAGGTGGAGGTAAAGGGAGAAAGATCAACCAAAGGACTTATATGCATGCGTATGAGCCTAACCAATGGACACAGACATAAGGGAGTGAGGGCATAAGTGTGGCTTTGTGTGTGGGGAGGAGGGGGGCAATATGAAGATAAGGACACATTGATTAATACTTTAATCACCAAAGAAAAATAATAATTCATGGTTAAATATGGTATTTGGTGTAAGTTTATAATGAATACCATTTACCTGATGAACATAACTTATTATAAATCATAATTTTTTGACAGCAGAATAAGCAAACTATGGCCTGTTTTCATAAATACGGTTGCATTCGGAGCATTACAGTGACTGCATGTTTTCTGGGTTATTATGCTGCATTCTCAGAACTGAGTAGTTGTGGCTGAAACTGTGTTGATTACAGAATTAAAGTATTATAGCGTCCTTCAAGAATTTGAAGTATGCATAATCAATGTTGAGTTTAATCAAATAATTTATATATCTAGGATTTTATTTCATTTAAATTCCCTCTCTCTCTCTCTCTCTCTCTCTCTCTCTCTCTCTCTCTCTCTCTCTCTCTTAGTCACAAACACACATACAGACATACAATTTGGTAATTTGTTCCTCTTTTCTATTATTCTAAGTATTTTTATTGAATTCTGGATATATTATTTTTAAAATTAGAGAGATAATTTTAGTCTTCCCAGGGAAGATTTACTTTTACTAGTGAAAGGCAATGAGAGACAATCATTAAGATTTTAGGCCAGGCTATGGTAATCTATTTGGAAAGACTGATAAATCTTAGTTAGGATACACACATACTAGTACATACCCATTCACACACATATCTACACATATACACACAAAAAAACTTATTTTAAGTCATATTGAACAGTATGATAAAATGCTGTTACTATTAAAATTTATAGACATATATAAAAGACAATTACATAAGAATATGAATGATGAACAATACTTTAGGACAAACATTTAATTTGACTGCCATTTAAAAGGAGATAGCACATTGAACACACTATTAGAAATATGAACACCTCATACTAATCATAAAGCACAAACTGTTTTTGTACTATGCTGAATACTTACTAGATTTTGAATCAAATCATCTTTACTCTGTGTCACTAGAATAAAACTTGATATGCTTTCATAATTCCTAACAGACTTATCTAGTAGGGAAAAGTTTATGTTCTCATTACCATATAACTACAAAAGAAAAGTAAATTAGACCCAACAGAAAGCTCATGAAAGAAGTGATTATTTTGATAAAAGTGTGTCCACATGGAATAGGGATGAAAATCCAGACCAATAACTATAGCAACTATTCATTCTATTATGCAAATATTAAATGTAAACAGCTGGTAGAGTGATGAAATTACAATGCCTGGTAGTTAACAGTGAAGTTGTTATATAAACACCATTCTTAATATGGGAAGGTAATTTTCTTAAATCAAATGCTTCAATCAACCTTCATAAGGTTGTGCCATGTTTCTACAAGCAAAGAGATTATTGTTTTCATCCATCCTTTATTTAGACAAGAATATAAATGAACTTGGTCCCATAAATATTAAGAAAGCATTTTCTACTCATTATCAAGAGTGTGGTATTATGAAGATAGTTAGAAAATATAACATTGCTAACATAATTGTCTAATAAGAAAATATAATATTTGATATTAGATTCACAAAAGCAGTATTGATAAAATTAAAAAATCTAACACTTGATGGAGATTTGTAAAAAGAGAAAGAGAAGTATAATTTATCAATTGCCTGTAAAGTATTAGCCTCTCTAGTAGATATTTAGTATATGCTACCTAACTAAACTCATTCAATAGCACTGGAAATAGCTCTTACTCTCTTTATTTTATACTAGGAGCCTGATACATGAAGATTCGTGCATGAAAAGATGGGTCCCTCAGCCTGACCTACACCCTCTCCAAACTGGCAGCCCTCAGGGGATCCCTCTTCAATTGGGAGTTTCTGTCTGCCCTTACAAATCATATGAGCGAATTGTCTGAGACCCCAACCCAGTTTGTTTTTTTTCTCATAGAATCATAGAGGCGGCATTTTTTTTTTCTTTGCTTCATTGGTGTAGATTTCCTGGAAGTTTTAGGATATCTTCCCTTTAATTTTTCCTAGACACTCTGATTTTACTTATGTCTCTCACCTTTGCTTTCCCTCCATTTCCCACCACAACAGCAGCTTGCTCCAGGATAACTTTGCTCTAGTGTCTAGGACTATGTTTGGCAAACTGTGCCTTGAGAGCCACATGCAGTTCTTTGGCCTCTTGAGTGTGGCTTTTCCACAAAATATCATGGCCTTGGTGAGTCTATTTTGAAGAAGTGGTGTTAGAAGTTTAAGTTTAAAACATTTGGCTCTCATTTTTTTTCTCAAAAAAAAATTCAATTGTACTGTTGATATTTGGCTCTGTTGATTAACAAGTTTACTGACCACTGGTATAGGTCAACTATGATCTCCAGCATTCCTGGTATTCCCCACCCTCTGAGCTTCCACTTCCAGTCCTGGGGCTGCCACCAGAACTACTATTCCCAGAATTCTTGGTGCTCCCCACACTCTTGGTTTTCCCTTCCTGCTCTGTCTCCATCCCACAGCCTTCAAGCTGCCAGCTCTCCCTCTCTGCTCTCCATCTGGCAGCTTGGGGATCCAAGCTTCCCAAGCCACTCCACTCTCCACCTGCTCTCCCACTCTGCTTTCAGCTCAGTGCCTGTGTAAAAAAATTAACCCACCATCTTTGTTGGGTTAATTTGCATACTCACTCCTGATTGGATGGTGGGCATTGTGGAGGTATGGTCAATTTACATGTTTCTCTTTTATTATATAGAATGTGAAAAAAAGCCAATCTCAAAATATAAAGGGCCTGAACAAAGCTTTAGAGCTACAAACAAGTCGCCAGCTAAAATGTCTCACCAAAATCATCAGTCCTGATCATTGTATTAACAGGATGGTAAATTTGCATTGAAGCAGCAATGGAAAATCAAGTTATTATAAAAGTACTAGATTCATTCACAGAGGGTGGGTACCTCGGCACAATCTGCACCCTCTCCAATCTAGGAGCCCTCAGGGGAGCTCTCTCCAACCTGGGAGTTTCTGTCTGTCTTTGCAAACATATAAACCAATTGTCTGAGATCCTAACCCAGTTTGGTTTGGAGCTCACAGAATAATAGAGGTCCTTTTTTTTCCTTTGCTCCATTGGTGGAGATTTCCTAGAAGTTGCAGGATAACTTCCCTTTAATTTTTCCTCTACACTCTTATGTCTCTCAATTTGCTTTTCCTCCATACCCCAACCACAATAGTGACTTGCTCAAGGCTCACTTTGCTCTAGTGTCTAGGAAATCCTGCATAGCATCTGCCACCAGAACTATTCCCATCATTCCTGGTGCTCCCCACACTCTTGGTTTCCCCTTCTGGTCCAAGGCTGTACAAACCAAAAGGACTGCAAACTCCAGCCACCCCAATGCCACGCTGACAGGACTGGACACTCCAGTGGTATCCCTGGGACCCTGACTACTTGGCGTCAGCAAGTGCACACACACTGGCCACAGGCTCAAAGCAGGCAGGGTCCCAGAAGTGCTCTCTATGTTTTCCTGGCTACATGGAGGGGAGGTGGGCCTCCTACCCCACCCCTGGTTGCTCAGCACATGTGTGCTGCCCACAGGCCCACCATCTTTGTCAGGTTAATTTGTATACTCACTCCTGATTGGCTGTAGATGTTGTGGAGGTATGGTCAATTTACATATTTGTCTATTATTAGTATAGATACTTTTATACACCAACAACAGTGTGGTGATAGTGGTGTCCAGGAGAGTGAGTGGAAGAGGAAGAAGGTACAGGGGAGATAAATGCTGATTGGAAAAATTATTAATTAAAATACTATTTATTTTAAGTTAATTATAGGAATAGTCAAATGAGTGATGTTCCAAGTAAACCAGATTAGAACATGTTTTAGTAAATAGCTCACAATTTATTTGCCTCTAACCATGTTTCAAAAATAGTAATTTTTAAATACTTGTATTTAAAAGTTGCAACCTTAGTGTTAATATTAATGATATTCTTAGTCACATGCCCAAACATGAGTTTAAACTAAAATTGGCTTCAATAAATACAAAATGAGGCAAGTATGGCTAAATGGAGTTAAAAAGGGAAGAGAGAGAAGAAAAGCTATCAGAGAAATAGCATGGCTTAGCTAATATAAGTCACTTAGATCAATGTAAAATCTTTCAGTTTTATTCTGAAACAGAAAGTATGTGAAAAGCAAAATTTGATCCTATGGGTGACATATATACAATCTTCTATATTATGACCATACCATGATCTTAGATAACAGGTAAATGCCAGCAAGCTCATTTAGTGAACTTTTACAATAATACAGGCTCAAGATGAAATAAAAGGAATGGAGTGATACAAAGCAGAAATAGAGTGATTCTGAATAAATTTGGAAAGTACAGTGCACCAGATATGTAACAGATTCCATGTGTGAGACATGAAAATAGAAACATGAAAGATAACTCAAGAATTTTGGCCTGGATGATAATTTTGAGATTATAAGGAAAGGTTGCATTTTTCCAATCAATAAGAAAATAAAGTAATTAGATATCTCAAATATTACACACACACACACACACACACACATACACACACACACACACATATATATATATATATATATATATATATATATACACACACACACTAGTATGATATGGATCAGACCATCAAACCTCAGAGGGAAGGTCAGGGAGGGTGGGGGTAAAGGGGAGAGATCAACCAAAGTACTTGTATGTATGCATATAAGCTTAATCTATGGGAAGAGACACCAAAGGGGTGAAGGCATAGCTTGGGGGGCGGGGGCGATGGAGGAGCAATGGGGAGACAAGAACACATATGTAATACCTTAATCAATAATGAAAAAAAGAGAATTTGAATATTGCTTGAAAAAGCATTCTTTTTTTATCAGTGTCATTTTCTTACATTTCTCTCATAGAGTTCCTCTATGAGGTATCTCACAAATAATCTTTACTAGTTCCCTCACCAATATGTGCCCTACAGTTAGTTCTCCATGTATTTTTGAAGCTACATTGCGAATGCACCTGCACAGATGTTTGTGGTAGAAGATGGGTTCTTATTGGTAACTCCTTGGGTAGCTAAGTTTATTGGCAACACTGTTCTCCAGAGTGGAAAAATCTCTACTATCAATAAATCTTGGCAAATTTAATAGATTTATCAATTGATAAGTTAATAATCATTTAGTACCTTTAAATTAAAATCAGGTATAAGTTTTTAGGACTTAATATTTATGTTAAGGATGTTAACTGGTATAATGGCTTATAGTCATTTAAACAACGTAAATTTATTTTTTTCAATTTTAGAAGCTATAAGTCTAAGATTAAAAGATTCACTGTAAAAGTTGAGGTTCTATCCCAACATCGTTTCTAGCCCATTACATCATGGTCTTTCCACACCTTTTTGTTACCAATTACTCCTAGAAGCTCTTTCTAAAGGGACACCATTTCCTGTGTTAAAATCAGCTCCCATGTCGCAGGGTATGCAACAAGGTCATTCTCCTATGAAATTCCCGACCAGTATTGGCCTGCAAATTTTTCATTTTAACAAACATGTGGCTGTAGTGCTAACCTCTCCTTATAGAACAGAGTTGTCTCAAAGCATCCTTACATAGTCTCTATTGAGAAGATCTCTCTTTCTCTCTCCTCTACACCATGCCCCTGGCTACCTTTGACCTTTGTTCCATTCCTTGCTTGATCTACTAGTATGTGTGTGTGTGTGTGTGTGTGTGTGTGTGTGTGTGTGTGTGTATGTGACTATGACTATTTGAATATATACATATATATATACATATATGTAGTCATAGTCCAATAAAAAAGCAAAATACAAGTTGAAATGATCTTGAATAAAACTGGAACCTAATAAAAATGTTTTTGCAGGATCCTTATCCAAAAGGATCTATATCTCTATAAGAAGAAGACAATCAGGAGTACATGCACGTACTGAAGGGGCAACCTGAGGACACAGTGAGAAGGTGGCCATCTGCCAGCCACAGAGAGAGGCCTCCGGATAAATCAACCCTTGATCTTGGACTTATAGACTCTAAAATTGTAAGAAAATAAATTTCTGTTGTTTAAATGACCAAAAAAAAAAGAAGAAGAAGAAGAAAAAGGACATTTTGACCTTATGCATATAAATATCCTTTGACAAAAACAGTAGTAATACATTACCTTAAAAATCAATACATAATACATATTTATATACATATGCATACTAATACAAATGGTTTATGTCATTTCTCAAGCTATAAATAGAACTTTGAAGATTTACTTTACGTTGTAGAAGAAAATATGCATATTGCTACATACACTGTGTTTGAAATGTTGCATCATAATGCATTAACTTCAAAAATAAATATGAATACAGAGTTATCGGAACAGATTTTAAAAAGTGAAAAAAGAATTTAATTTGATAAATAGATACAAGACTTAAGTGTGAATTTTAAAACTATAAAACTCTGAGAAAGAGTGAAAATCTTTATGACCTTGTATTAGTTTGTTTAATAAGAGAGATATGGATAAATTGGGCTGAATAAAAAATACAAAACTTTTGTGCCTCAACAGAGACTATTAGGAGAGTGAAAAGACAACCTTACAATACAACCCAACTCTTACAACTCAACAACGAAAATAAAACTAATCCAATTAATAGATGTTTTAAATTATTTGAATAAACATTTATCCAAAGAAGATATACATATGACCAAGAAACATGTGAAAATATATTTAATATTGCTAGTCAGAGAAATGCAAGTAAAAAACTCAATGAGACACCACTTTGTAACCATTGGCACAGCTTTAATAAAATAAGATGAGCAATAGTAAACGTTGGTAAAAATGGAACATTCATATTTTTCCAGTAGGGGATTTAAATGCACCAAAATAGTTAAACATAGAATATATAACCCAGTGATTTAATTCCTAGGTATACACTCAAGAGAAATGAAAGCTTACACAAACTTGTATCTGAATGTCGAAAGCAGAATTTTTCATAATAGACAAAGAGTGGAAAAATGCAGATGCCCACAAATTGAGTAAATAAACAAAGTGTGTATATCCCTTCAGTGGAATATCATTCCATCATACAGAGCAATGATATATTAATACTTGTTACAACGCAGATGACACTTTGAAGGAAATGTGAAAGAAGCCAGACACAAAATACCACACACATTATGATTTCATTTATATGAAATGTCCAGAATAGATAAATCTAGGGAGAAAGAAAATAGATAAGTGGTTTTCAAGGGCTGGGGCTGAAGGGAATGGGGAGTGACTGCTAATAAACACAGGTTACTTTTTTGGTTGATAAAATCTTTTGAAATTATATGGTGGTGATGGCTATGCAATTGTATGAATATGTTAAAAAAAACTAAATCTTACTGTTCAAAACGGTGAATTTTATGGCTTGTGAATTCTATCTCAGTAAAAATTAAAATAAAGGTAGAAAATTAAACCTATTTTTTTCATTTTGAAATTACGGCTCATTTTAACTTTATTCTACAAATAAATAAAAAGATGGTTGCAAGTTTATTAAAAAGGATAAAAGAGAGGCAATTTTGTAATTGAAAAAAAAAGGAACATAACCAATAATTCTGTATTGAAAAACTCATTTGCAATTCTTACAATCAGTGGCTCTGAGAAATTATTTAAATTCTGATTTACGGTTTGCCATCAGAAGTCCGAAACAATGCCTTACAGATGGCTGTAAGCACTGAAAATCCTCTTGCATGAGAATGCTCTATAAAAACATTTTTTTTGTCTGACTCAGTAAGGCCGATATGGGTGTAAAAACTCATTTCAACACATAAACCTACAGCAGGCACCAAAACAATCAGACCATGCTAAATCTTTGCAAACCTTGAGCATCTCCAAGGTTTCTTTCCTCTTGAAAAACCACCATATATATTTTTCCCTATTTTTTATTGTTTATAATATTACAAATAATAGTACATATGTCTTCTTTTCTTTTTCCCCTGTTGACCTTCCCATGGCCTTCCCTACCCCCAGTACATGCCCTCACCTGTCCCCCCACCCCCACCCCGTGTCTTGTATATCTTTAAAAGGATTCACTGTAAAAGTTGAGGTTCTATCTGAACATCTTTTCTAGCCCATTACATCATGGTCTTTTCACACCTCTTTGTTACTAATTACTCCTAGAAACTCTTTCTAAAGGGACACCATTTCCTGTGTTAAAATCAGCTCCCACATCAACAAGGTAATTGTCCTATGAAATTCCTGACCAGTGTGGGCCTGCAAATTTTTCATTTTAACAAACATGTGGCTGTAGTGCTAACCACTCTATCTAGAACAGAGCTGTCTCAGAGCATCCTTACATAGGCTCTATTGAGAAGATCTCTCTCTCTCTCTCTCCCTCCCTCTCCTCCCTCCCCCCTCAGCACATCTTGGGCACCTTTGTTCCATTCCTTGCTTTATCTACTTTAATAAATGAAGGCATTGGGGAAGCTGGGGTTTTTTTTTTGTTTGTTTGTTTGTTTTAAATTATCCAAGACTCATCAATGAAGTAATTGGACCACATTTTTGAAATTTCTTTTTTAAATGGGATATTCGCATGCCTCTTTGCCATAATCAATAAGCCATAATAACCAGTTAACATCCTTTACTTAAATATTAGCTCCTAAATAGTTATACTGAAAGGGGCTAACAGTGGTGTGAGCAGCATGGGACATGGAGTGTGATGCTGGAGTGTGGGCAGGGGCAGAGGGGGATCTGAAGGTGTCACTGAAACGGGAATTTTTAGGGTGAAAAAGACAGGCTTAGGAAAATTTAGAAATTGGGGGACCTTGGAGGAAGCACAGGGCTGCAGACCAGCAGAAGCTTATTAACATTAGAATGAGGGAGCTGGGAACAGCAACAGGTCTGTTTGCATAATAAAGGGAAGGAAGCCCTTCAGCCAATAAGGGTGGGAGAGATAACCCCACAGGTCCCTTGTGAGGTTTGACCTTTGCTCTCAGGAGTTGCTATGGTAACAAGTCTAAAGGCCTGCTATTAGACTGCTTCCTGACCCCACATCCC
>PVJN01021476.1:0-34586 GCA_004026805.1 Lasiurus borealis | reverse complement strand
TTTTCCAGTTGAGTGTTTTCTGTTTCTTTATATTTCAAATTTTTGACTTGATTCTTGCCTTTCTCTAGTCTGCTGTTAGGACTCTATATTTTTTATTTCAGTTAGTGTCTCTAGTTGGTCCTTTTTCATCTCCTCTTGGGGCTTGCTAATTTTATGCATCATCTCTAGCATCTCTAGTTGGCTCTTTTGTATCTCTAGTGGGCTTTCACTAAATTTATCCGCCTTTTCTAGCATATTCTTGAAAAACCTTATAAGCATGGTTTTGAACTCTATATCCAGTCGTTTTTTTCCCTCCATTTCTTTTGTTTTTGATCCCTTCCCTTGTCTTGGCATTTTCACTATGTCAGGGAAACTTTTTTACTTGCAAGACCACAGAAGCCTCTGTTGAGCCTGGGATAGGTGGAGTCTTCCAGTCAGCCCTGCCCTCCACGGCCCCGGAGTCTCATGTGACTGGGTAATCGCTGGAGCCGTCCTTGTGCGAGCTCGCCCTCAGTGCCTCTAGACCGCTGCCTTTCCCGCTCCCCTGCTCCCCTGCGCACCAGGACCACACGAGTCTAGGTCTCCAGGGTTTCGCCCGAAACAGGGGCCCAGTGGACTCAGAAGTGGCACAGTTGGAAGGGTCTGTCTCCCGCCCAGTCACAAAAGCCAGCAGTACAACCAGCAATCTGTCCTCAGTGTGGCGCCGGCGCCCTGTGTGTGCACGTGCGCGCCATCGTGGCCAGACCTCCTATCTTTTGCGACTCCCCTAAATTTCTGTGCACTTCTGCCTTTTCACAGTCCAAACTCCCCCCGTATGAGTTTCAGCTAGATCTGGGGTTTAGTGTCGTAGGATAAGGGGTTCAATGCCCTTGGGGGTCTCCGTTTCCCTCCCGTCAGAGAAAGCCAGCCAGGTACTCGGGCACCCGCTCTCTCAGCGCATGTGTCTCCGTACCTCAGCTTTTTGCAGTTCCTCTGGGTCTCTGTGAGCCCCTCTCTTTCCTTCTAGCTGTAGAACTTCCACTCAGCCAGCTTTCCTGTGGTTCTGGATGATGTCTGTTCTGTCTTTTAGTTGTAGTTTTGAAATTGTTGTGCGAGGCAGCAGTGTAGGTGTTTACCTATGCCGCCATCTTGGCTCCTCCTTATATTGTTCTTTAAATTGCTCATAACAGTGAAATCACATGGTATTTGTTTTTCTCTGTCTGATTTTTTTCAATTAGCATGATACCCTCTAGGTCCATTTATGCTGTTGCAAATGGTAAGATTTTATTTTCTTACTGCCAAATAACACATTCCATTTTATATATGTACCATGGCTTCTTTACCCACTTACCTATTGATGGTCACTTGGAGAGTGCTTCCTTATTTTGGTTATTGTAAATAATGCTGCATTAGATATAGGAGTGCATGCGTATTTTGGGGTTAGTGTTTTGTGTTTTGTTGGGATATACCCAGAAGTGGAATTGCTGGATCATAAGGAAATTGTATTTTTAATTATTTTAGGAATGACTGTACTGTTTTGTATAGTGGCTGCACTGATTTGCATCCTCACCAACAGTGCTAGAGGGTTCCTTTTGCTCTACCTCATCAACGTTTGTTTGTTGACTTATTAACAACAGCGATTCTGACAGGTAGGAGGTGATTATCTCATTGTGAGTTTAATTTCCTTTTCTCTGACAGTTAGTGACATTGAACATCCTTTCATGTGTCTGTTGGCCATCTGTATGTCCTCTTTGGAGAAGTGCCTGTTCAGGTCCTCTGCTGGGCATGGGTTATTTTTATATGTGATGTTGAGTAAAAATGGTTATTAAGTTGAGTAAGCAAATTGCTGTTTGTTTGTTTTTATATTTCAAAAATAAAATAAAAGCACAGAGCTTCCATGTTGCATCATGCCGTTGCCTTGAATTCTTACTCCTTTTTTATCCATTCCTTTAGGCTCCATTTTAATGAAGATGTTTGCTTTTAGTCTATATCCATTCTTTTTGGGATTTTTATCTTTTATGGCTTGATAGGTGAGATATTATTTTGCTTTGATTTAAAATCTAGCCTTAATGAAATTATATTCCAGGATACTGACAGTATTTGTAACTAAGATTCTTAGTTCCAGAAAATTACCTTTGGCAATTATGAAAATAAGCCAAAATTCTTTTTTTATATTTATTTATTTATGTATGTATTTATTTATTTATTTATATTAAATCTTTATTATTCAGATTATTACATTTGTTTCTTTTTTTTCCCCTCCATAGCTCCCCTCCACCCGGCTCCCACCCCTCCCTTTACCTTTACCTTTACCTTTACCTCCCTCCCTTTGACCTCATCCATAGGTGTATGATTTTGTCCAGTTGCTCCCTGTACACCCCTACCTCTTTCCCCCTGAGAATTATCAGTCCACTTCATTTCTGTGCTCCTGATTCTATTATATTCACCAGTTTATTCTGTTGATCAAATTTTTAATTCACTTAATTTTTAATTTACTTGTTGATAGATATGTATTTGTTGTTCATAATTTTTTATCTTTTAACTTTTTCTTCTTCCTCTTCTAAAAGAGTACCTTTCAGCATTTCATAAATACTGGTTTGGAGTTGATTAACTCCTTTACCTTTTTCTTATCTGTGAAGCTCTTTATCTGTCCTTTAATTCTGAATGATAGCTTTGCTTGATAGAATATTCCGGATTGTAAGTTCTTGCTATTCATCATGTTGAATATTTCTTGCCACTCCCATCTGGCCTGCATCGTTTCTGTTGAGAAATCAGCTGACAATCATATGGGTGCTCCCTTGTAGGTAATTAACTGTTTTTCTCTTGCTGCTTTTAATATTCTCTCTTTGTCTTTTGCTCTTGGTATTTTAATTATGATGTGTCTTGGTGTAGTCCTTTTTGGATTTCTTTCATTTGGGGTTCTGTGTGCTTCTTGGACTTGTAAGTCTATTTCTTTTATCAGATGTGGGAAGTTTTCAGTCATTATTTCTTTAAATAGGTTTTCAGTATCTTACTCTCTCTCTTCTCTGTCACCCCCACAATTCTGATGTTGGTACGCTTGAAGCTGTCCCAGAGGCTCCTTACATTATCTTCACGTTTGTTGGATTCTTTTTTCTTCTTGCTTTTCCAGTTGAGTGTTTTCTGCTTCTTTATATTTCAAATTTTTGACTTGATTCTTGCTTTCCTGTAGTCTGCTGTTAGGTCTTTGTATCATATTTTTTATTTCAGTCAGTGTATGTTTAATTTCTAGTTGGTCCTTTGCCATCTCTAGTTGGTTCTTTTTCATCTCAAGTTGGTTCTTTTTCATCTCCTCTTGGGTCTCGCTAACTTTATCCATCTTTTCTAGGATATTCTTGAAAAACCTTATAACCGTGGTTTTTAACTCTATATCCAGTCGTTTGTTTATTCCATTTCTTTTGTTTGTAATCTCTTCCTTTGTCTTAGCATTTTTACTATGCCGAGAGAACTTCTGTGTTGGGTTCAGTCTTATGATTCAAGACTTGCAAAACTGCAAAAGCCTCTCTGTTAAGCTTGGGATAGGTGGAGTCTCAGAGCTTTAAGGACTGCCTTGCCTTCCAATCGGCCCCGCCCTCCATGGCCCCTGAATCTCACTTGACTGGGTAATCGCTGGAGCGGTCCCTGTTTGTGCACAAGCGCGCACTCTCGCAGTGCCTCTAGACTGCTGTCTTTCGGCTCCCCTGCACTCCGGGACCATATGAATCTGGGTCCCCAGGGTTTTTTCCTTAAACTGGGGTTTAGTGGAGTTAGAAGTGGCCCATTTATGAAAGCCGGTGGCACAATCAGCAGTCAGTCTTCTGTGCACAGTGCTGTGCTCACCACCTTTTGCAACTCCCCTAAATTTCCCGGTACTCCTCCCTTTTCACAATTCAAACTCCCCCTGTATGAGTTTCGGCTGGACCTGGGGTTTAGTTTTGTAGGATAAGAGGTTCGATGCCATTGGGAGTCTCCATCTCCCTCTTGCCAGAGACAGCTAGCCAGGTACTCCGGCACCCACTCTCTCCACACGTGCGTCTCTGTATGTCAGCTTTTTGCAGCTCCTCTGGGTCTCTGTGAGCCCCTCTCTTTTCTTCTAGTTGTTGAATTTCCACTCAGCCAGCTTTCCTGTGGTTCTGGATGATGTCTGTTCTGTCTTTTAGCTGTAGTTTAGAAATTGTTGTGCGAGGCAGCAGTGTAGGTGTTTACCTATGCCGCCATCTTGGATTCTCCCGAGCCAAAATTCTGACTTTTTTTTTTTCAAATGGAAAGAAGGTGGCTTCTATACTACCTTAGACTGGTGAATTTAATGTCCACTTCAGACATGTTTTAAGAATCTCTTAACAATTACGTAAGTTTTAAGTGTTAAACAGCTCCTATATGGGCCTGAAGAGGGTCAGCATCCCTCTAGGTTTACTGTTATGTCAGACCTTAGTTCTTTCTTTGGCAGGATTGCTAAACTAAAGATGGAATGTACAGTGACTTATCATGATAGTAAAATGAAGAAATATATACTATGTGCAAATAACTTGTCAAATGACCATATCCATAAATAACTTGGAGGGAATATCCAGATTGCATTGAATTTGCAGGATTTTCCTGTACTTTTTTTTTATTTTTAAATGCTGTTTTTTAAAATGGTTTTTATTGATTTTGGAGAGAGAGGAACAGAGAAAGCTCAATGTGAGAAACATTGATGGGCTGCCTACTGCATATCCCCTACTACGGATCAAGACTGCACCCTGAACATACTGGAAATCAAACGGTGACCTTTTGGTGCATGGGGTGACATTCTAACGTACTGAGCTACCTGGCCAGGGCCAAGACCTAAATTTGACATGATGAAATTTAACAGGAATAAAGAAAGAAAAAATTCACCTATAGATACTAAATGATGATTCATAATTCTCTTCTCTTTTTCCCTTTCCTCTTTTCACAACTTCTAGAGAATTCACTGCTCTGTTTTCTGTCCCAGAGCACATTTTACAACACACTGTTCTTGTTGACCTGACACTGGATCTTGCTGCCCTGTGAGCATTTTGAAGCTAGGATAACCTGTAGATTTTCCTTGGTCTGCTACCTATATAGAACTTGGTGGCAGCTCTTTGATAAAGCCTTAGTAACCTCACTGGGTGAACAGTGTGATGTGGTTGGCAGAATCACAATAGTGTGATGTGGTTGGCAATTGCTCAGACTCTTATCATACTGGACATTGATGGTTATGAATTGATTACATCCACTAATTGATTATTTGCTATTATATTTTCACTAGTAAATAGCCTAAAATGTAAAACACAAGACAAACAAAATGACTGGAACTGGCAGGAATCTTAGCAATTATTGGGTTTCATCTAACTTATTTTGCAGATGAAATAATAAAGTGAAGAAGAAAGAAAGGTGACCTAGCCAGATTACCACCACTCATGGTGCTGGAATAGACTCTGGCTCCTGGTTCCTAATTTTACCCCCAGTATAAGTATTTTTTTTTCTTTTTTATTGTGTTACATGTATACATATCTCCCCATTGCCCACCCCTTTCCCAGGCATGCCACAACCCCCCAGTGTCTTTGTTCATTTGTTATGCTTATATGCATGCATACAAATCCTTTGGTTGATCTCTTATCTACCTCACCTTTCCTTAAACTTCCTCCTGTAATTTGACAGTCTGTTTGATGCTTTATTGCTTCTGTGCCTATCCTATATTTTAAGTGCTAATATAATTAATTGTTTGAAAGGTAGGTCATTTGCAATATTAAGAAATGAAAAATATTTAAAAATGTTTTTAATGAAAAATCTTCTCACATTTTGGCCTATACCTTAGATCAGTGATTTTCAACCAGTATGCCATAAGAATCTTGAAAACATGCAAAATCTGACTATTTAGCCAGAGGTACTGACCACTTTTTCCTTAGGTTATCAAATAAAAAATGACATCAGCCAATACAACAATAGCTGTCCAATGTGAATGAATCAAAATTATACCTGTTTTTTTTTGTCAGATTGGCAAAAAATATTTTTGTCGTGCTGCAGAGTTTATGTGTACCATGAGATGAAAGAGGTTGAAAATCTCTGCCTTAGAATCTCTCCAATAAGAAATATCAGTTAACTCTTGTCCCTTCTAGAAAAATATTTCATATCAGTATATTAGAATATACAAAAGTATACCTTTCCTTCTTATATTAATGTATGCTGCTATTACTTGATTAATCAATTATAGTCATTATTCATTGGCTTCCTGCTATGGTAAAAGAAGTGATCTGCCTACCAGCACTCCAGATCGCCTTATCCCATTTTCCCAAATCTATCCATCACTATTAAAATTATTGATTTCAGAGAAATGAACAGAAAGGAAGAAAGATCGAAACATCAATGTTTAGAGACAATATTGACCAGGTGCCTCCTGCATGCACCCACTGGGATCAGACCGAATCCTAGACATGTGCCCTGACTAAGAATCAAACTATGACCTCCTGATTCATGGATCAAAGCTCAATCACTGAGTCATAATAGGCTATTACAATTTTTAATTCCTGTTTTGGTTAAGTTCTTAACTTTAAGTTATCAATTGTCTTTGCTTTTCGTGTTGTCAACTATGGATCGACATCAATAACATCCCTATACATACTTCCTCAACTCTTCCCATTTTCTTTCTTCTCCCAACCTTCAACATGTGCCCTTTTGCATTTATATTATCAGTGTGGATAACATTTACCTTCTTTTCTTGACTTATAATTGTCTTCAGTGATTTCTTCCTATCATAAATTAATAAAAATAATCAATAAAAATGTTTACATTATGATGACCAAGTAAATATTGATCACTGAGAAGCCAAGTAGAATATTATGATTATATTTCTTTTCCTATAAAGATTTCCACTCCTATAGGTTTCTATTCTTTTTGGTCTGCTTCTATCACCTTGTTATGCTGACCCAGTGTCTCAAGGATGGTATCAGGTGTGTGAAAACTCTGCTGTGAATAGGGGTCTCTGATTGCTCTGTCTGCCTGCTGCTGTCCTCTGGGTGACTGGCCCTGGATTGGCTACACAGCTGTCAGCCAGTACCACCACCTTCACTGCTTTTTGCTGAATCTAGTTATTGGAATTGAATGACTTTATTTTCTTTCTTGTTTACCATGTAGCCTTGAGCAAATTTTCAAAGAATATTTTGCACGATTACTAATGCATTTCTAATGTCTTTACTCTGCCCAAGCAAGTCTGAGGATGTCTTTATCACTGTCCTGTTGATTACAAAATAGACTAGATATGACTTGGGAAAATAATTTCCCATTGGAACCAGAAGGCATTGCTCGTTTTCTTTTAGTCATTGTAATTCTAATGAGAAGTCTGATGCCAATCTGACTTTTCTTTTTTTTTTTTTTTTTTTTGTAGATGCTTTCATTGTTCTCTCTGAAACTAACAGGATCTTCTCTCCATCCTTGGTGTTCTAACATTCTAAACACAATGTATTGAAGCTTAGGCCTTCAAAATTTAGTTTCCTTCTTACTTGATGGGTCATTACAATGAAAAGACATATCTTTCAATTTGGGCAAATTCTCTTCTATTAGCCTGAGTTCCAGAAACCACATAATTGGTTCCTAGGTTTAGGTGGAGAAGGAGAAGGCAGTCAGTCCAGTCTTCAGCATAAGCCCTGCATCTCATTGTCTGTCCTGGTGTCCTGCAGCCCGAGTCTGTCTGGTTGTCTGCAGAGCAGGTTAACTCCTTGCATTGTGGGTGTTCTCCTGGACTACCTTTCCAAACTTCTTTTGGCACCTGCTTTTGTAGAGATCTATTATAATATCTGTTTGTTGAGGGCCCTTCCCTGTGCTCTGCTCATATGCTCATGTCCCTTTATCCTTTTATTTTAAGGAATATTTTAGTATCTCCTTATTATAGTGGGAACTTGAGTGGGAGGAGAAATGAACCTTGTGTTCTGTCATCCCAAAAGTAGAAGGACTCAATGGTATCTCATGCTTGATAGGGCTGCCTCAGTCACTGAAGTTAGGGGCATATTCTCATTCATCTTTTTCTATATCCAGGAGCTGGGCACATGGTCAACATGAATAAACGTCTGCTGAATTATAATAGATGTGAAAACTGAATTGTTGCATTTAAGAATGACAAAGTAACCTCTTGTGTTCAATGTTGGTCAGACCTTTAATACATAAATACTAACCTGTGCCCTTCACCTACCACTACTGGAATTCATAGCATTAAATGGGTGTATGAAAAATAATGAAGTTTTATGGTGAATCGGATGTCCACCCCCCTAACTGTGGATTGTTGGCTTTAATGATTTTATTTTCCATATCACAACTGTCTGAGAAGTAGCTCCTCTAAGTATGTATACTGTTGTTGTGGGGTTTTTTTTTCATATATTGCTTTAATTGCATACTTTTTCTTTGCAATTAGAAAGCTGTTAGAATCTGACACTCCATTTTAATATCAGCTAAGCTGAATTTTAGCTAAAGTAAGGATCCTGTGGTGGCATAAACTAATGTTTACAGCAGCAGTTTATATCCTGTAAAGGTTTTTGTTGATATTCTAATGTGTGAACTGCCAGAATTGTTTTTTAAACTGTGCTGTTTTGAGCAGGGATTAAGGCACTACTTAGCATGCTACTGTCATCTACTTGTGTACTCTCAGTGGAGAAGGACTGATGTTGTAACATGTAGTTGTGAAGCTGAAGTAGCAATAGTAGAGATGGAGCAAGTCTGCAAAGTACATGATTATTTTCAGATTTATCTGATAATGTAGACATACCTCTGGGGAAAAGTCACGCTAAAGCCTGCTGTGAAGGTCTTTGGACACATCTCAGGTAGAAATGGAATATGATCCCAGTGGTGAGAAGCTGCTGACCCCTGTCTGGTTCTGCTTGCCTGGTTCTGGTGGAGCGATCCATCAGCCCACCTGACTGGGGAGAGCATAGTTGGGTGGAGCCTGACCCCAGAAGCGCCCAGACACTGACTTCTCATTGAGCATGAGAAGTAGGCTTTCTCTGTGCAGATCAAACTCCCCGTGCCATTTATACTATCTTTTCCTGTATCAGCTATTTTTACTTTTTAAAGAATGTCATTATACACAATTAATTTGATGTAAAAAAATGGAATGTAATTAATTGAAATCTCTGTTTATGACTTTCAATCTAATTCCAATTCTTACCTATGTGCTTTTGTATAGTATTTGCATAGTTGGAAACTGTACACATATGATGTTTTACTTCTCCAAGTGAACTTGGTTTTATGTATAATTTACATGGCTGTGTATATACCCTTTTTTTAATGTGGTAAGAAACTTAATATGAAAGATACTTTAACAGAATTTCAAGTGTACAATATAGTGATTTTAACAACAGGCACAATTCTGAACAGCAGATCTCTCAAACTTACTCATTTTGCATAGCTGAGACTTCATACATACCATTTTTAACAAAAGTGAAGTATCTGTAATATTGATGTGCCATAAGATACTTAATCTTTCATTGGTAGGAAATGGTATGTTTATAACTATTCATTATTATAAATAGTATTGATATAGGAATCTCCATACAAGCGTTTTGATTTCAGATGATTTTCTTAGAATAAATCTTCAAACTGGGATTTTCAGGTTTTCTGTTTCATAGCTCTTAGTTATGGTGACATTTTGGTCCCTGGAAAGATAGGCTGTGCAGCTGTGTTCCCACACATTTCTTCCTCAGGGAGGCCAGCCATTTTCTGCTCTCATGATTTACCATTTGCGTTTACTCATGGAAAGTAGGACCCACAGTTCTGTACTTTTAGCTGAATTTATTCATTGTACAGAAAAAATTTGAACATGGAAGATTAGTCTTTACTTAAAAAAATTGCTTATATTTAAGGTATACACCTTGATGATTTGACATGCGTACATTGTAAAATAATTTCCACAATCAAGCTAATTAGCATATTCATCATCTCACAAGGTTTCCTTTTGTTATTTTTTGGTGGTGAAAACAGGATCTATCCTTTCAGAAAATTTCAGTTATCCAATATTTGCTAAGCTCAGCTCATCACACAGTGCTTTCTTAGAGACTAGACTCCTAAGTTGCAGACATTGCTGGCAAGGTAACATAGGTCATGTTTTTAACCACAAACCCTGTGGTAAGGTATGTTATCAACATGATTTCCAATCACAACAGCCAGCTGAGAGCTGTAGCTCTGGACAACAAGACTCAAGAGAAGTTTCTGCAGGGGAGAGGGCACTAGACTTTTGTGTCTGATATCAGAGAGGTGTGGTTGGCAAGGATGGACTAAGCACTTTTCACACTGTTTCCTGGACCTCCTCCTGGTTATGCAAAAGTTAATCAGAATAAAAGGGAAATTACCATACTGGGCAGTGGGTATTAACAATGGGTCACATGGAACCTAGAAACTATTACTTTGAGAAAATAACTATTCATAATTAAAAGGCTACTTTATTTCCAGAAAAATCAAACATAACTAGTTATAATTAAAATGAAGGAATCCAAATTAATTGCATAGTGTATTAATTTATTGCAGGAATAGATTTATAGGTATTGTCATGTTGTAGCTTTTAGGGGTTAGATTTTCAAAGGAGAGCTTAATGAAGCCATGTAAAATGGTCATATGAAAAAACATTCTTGCATTCTTGATAAAACTGCTATTGGAACATTGCCTATTATTTTCAATTTGCCTGCTAGAGAGATCCAAGTGATAAAGTTATCAATATTCAGGGCTAGGAGAAAGTTTATTTTTTTCCCCTGAAAATATGATTTATTAGGTACTAAGAAACATGTAAATATATAATCCCTTTTTATCTCCATCTCCTCCCTTACTCTCATTCTCTTTCTTTCTTTATAGCCAAAGGATAAATGGCAAGTAAATGAATGAGTCAAGGGAGTTGAAACATAAAAAGAATTATTTAGGGCTACTCATTCCTGAAATAGCTCTCATAAGAATTATAATTGAATTAACTATTAAATAAACTATCAAAGACTGTTTTTGGAGTCTAAAACAGTATATTTTGGTTGTAGCTAATTAATTCAATTTTAAATAGTATAGCTTTGTGGATATTTGGTTTTGTTTTTATGAAGACTTAAAAATGATTGTTTTCCTGTGAAGACCTTGTTTTTCCTCGATCTCTTCCAGCAAGGCTTCACTAAGTGGTGGTTGGCTTTCCTCACCTCAACCTGCATGACACAGAGAGCAGAGCTAGGGTTAAAGTTCATCAAGTCCTGGAGTCATTAATGTTAGAGTTGGAAGAGCTCAATGGGGAACTTGATGCTCAAAAGGGAAAAGTGTTTATATCGATGTACACAACTTATTAATGGCACATCTAAAACTTTTTCCACATGATTGAAAATCTTGGCTCTTTACTCAGTGTCATGTGATGTTGTCATCATAAAAGAGTTTGAAATTGCAGGGTAATTTCCACTGAGCCTTGGTTAATTGGCCAAGACACATGCCTGTAGGACTAGGAACCTATATCAGGTGTGTCTGAGTCCTTTAGGCATTTAGACTTCTGTAAGAATGAATAGGAAAGAAATGGGATTCCTACTCAGTTCATCTGATTGTTAAGTTTTTTTTAATTTAATAAATAAATATTTATATTCTACTCATATAAAGTGAACTGTAGATAGGAGCAAAAACTACCAGATAATTGATTTTCTAAATATTGGTTCCCCCTCCCTCCCAATCCCTGCTCTGGACCCATCTGCCCCCTCATAGAATAGAGGGATTCACCACTTTGCAGCATCTCTCACATTAAGTTGCTTTTACTCCCTCCCAGCCTGTTACTACATTCTAGCCAAAAGCTCAAAATGAGCTGTATCCCATTCTTGCAGTAGATTCTGAATACCTTTCATGCACACATAATATGTGCCTATGCCTCGTCTTCACTTTCTCATCTACAACTTTACTTTTTGAGGAGTGATCCCACATAAGTTAAATGTCTTTGAATTTTGAAGTTTTCCAAGCAAAGTTACATGTTTGAAAAACTAAGCTAAACAGATTTCTCTACACTTCAACAACACATAGCATCATCATTTCATTCTTTTTATTTATTTTTACTTTATTTTTTATTAAATTTATTGGGGTGACATTGGTTAATAATATTATGTAGATTTCAAGTATACAGTTCTACAATACATTATTTGTATATTTAATTGTCTGTTTACCACCCCGAGTCAAATTTACCATTTAATGGATACAGAGAACACACTGACAGCTATTGGAGGGGAGAAGGTAAGAGGGGGAGAAGGATAAAGGGATCATCATTTCATGCTTTTAAAAAAAAATTTGAAAATTGATATGAGAATTCAAGAGAGACAGACAGAGAAATATTGATGTGAGAGAGAAACATTGATGGTTGCATCCCATACCAACCCCAACCGGAGATCAAACTTTTTGGTGGATGAACCTCCAACCAACTGAGCTACACTGCCAGGGCATTCCATTCTTAATGGACAGGCCAGTAATAAAAACAAAAATATCATAAACTCCTTCCACTCTAGGTCCAATTGAATTACAGATTAGATCCTACACCCTCCTGTACCCCCTTCAGAGGGTATATTTGGGGTAAACCATCAAGTTGTTATGAAATAGTTATTCAAAATTGGGATTAAAATATATAGTGTAATTAATTGCCTCTTCCTGATATTTTATGGCATATGTACTGATTATGTTGTAATTTTATCAAAAAAGGATCTACCAAAAGGCTTTAAATCCTCTAACTGAAAAATGTATTGCTGCAAATAGAACTTCCTTTATTTTGTAGCTGTGCTAGTGGCTCACATTGGCATTTTTTATTCCATATTGTTCAAAAGGAAAAAAGTGCCACAAAAATGTGATTGTGAAGTTAAAAAAAATGGATCATGTTTTCTGGAATATTTACAATACATGTTATGCATTTCGAGATAATCTTGAGGGAAAACTACATAAAATATTATTCTTTCTTATTTCTTTTTTCTCTTTGAGTTTCTGAGTATTCATTTTTTAATTGCTGAGCTTTTAAGTCTGCATTCTTTCTGTGTTCTGCTGTACAGTTTTTTTAATAAAAAAATTAGAAGAAAGTGGATAATATAGATAACCCCAATTATCTAGAAAACTAGGTCCCATATGGTTATTGTCTGGTTCATTATAAATTGTAGCTTTAGAATTTAGAAAATTGTGTTATAAATCATGATGTCATTTTCAGGTAATCACAATTGGGCCATATTTCCCCTGAGAGCAAGTCCCCGTCACTAGCAGCTGTGTGGTTGTCAGGCTGAAGAAGAGGCTGGGGTGATTCAATATTGGAGTCTGAAGTGCGTGTTCCCTGTGTTCTTTTTACCTTTGTCATTACTGTTCTCTGTTAGAAGCAAAGAAAATTTACTAGAATTAAAACAACAGAATATGAATAAAGAACATTTATTTAAATTAAAGCACCATTTGACATTATGGCAGTTGGTTACCTTGGTTACATTTTCTATTATAAACTAAACTCAAATTACTAAAGACTCATAAATAAGAAGCATTGGTACAGAGTTTGGACACTGTAGGTTGACCTAGCATGATATTCTACCATTAATGAAATACCTGTGGACCTTATCGAATTTACTTTACTTTTTAAAAATAAAGTGATTTTTATTTAGTGGTGTGTGTGTGTGTGTGTGTGTGTGTGTGTGTTTAATCTTCACCCTAGGATATTTTTCCTTTGATTTTTAGAGAGAGTGGAAGAGAGAGGGAAAAACAGAGAAATATCGATGTGAGAGAAACACACCAATTGGTTGTCTCCTGCATGCACCCTGACCAGGGGCTGGGCCAGGGCAGAGCCTGCAACCCAGGTACTTGCCCTTGAAAGGAATAAACCTGCTACCCTTCAATCTGCAGGCCAACGAGCCAAACTGGCTAGGGTTCATTTTTTAATTTATCTTTATGTTTGAAAGTATCACAGATGTCCCTTTTTATTCTCCCCTTGACCTCCCATTCTCCCATCCTTCCTGCCCCCCAACCTTCATCACATTATTGTCTGTGTCTATGAGTTATACATATATTACTTTACTTTTTAAACTCAGTATCACTATATGCACATTAATTTATTTAATCATTTAGCAAACACTCACTGAGTCTCTACTTCGTGAAGGGTACTTTGCTGGTGCTGGGATTAAAGTATGAATGAAGAAAAAAACATTCTTAATCTCTTGGAGCTCATGGTTTAGTGGGAAAGCCAGGTATTAAACAGGTAATCACACAAATGCCTTAGCCACCGCTGTGGTCAGTGCAGGAGAAGAGAAATGCAGAGTAATGTAGTGAAATTGGAATAATAGTGTCTCCTTTTCAGGCCCCAGCATGAAAGGAGCAGAGTGAGTGGTGGAGTGATAGTTGGAAGTATTGTTGGTATTATTATAATGTCATCCCAAATGAAAGCATGATCAATTCAGGAGAGACAGTGCAGATAACTAATTGCAGGTTGTATGATGAAATATGGTGAGTTCAGGCTGAGGCAGTTTAAGGCATGACTAGGTGAGTTACAATACATCCTTTCCAAGTGATGGCTGTCATCTTTTAGGTGTCAAAGCAGGTGTTACCTCGATGAATCATTGAGTGTTGCCATGTCAACACTGTTCTCCATCCCTGAACCTCATAGGGCAAAGTTGCTGCAGGAAGGTAGTGTCCTACTGGTTATCTTTTAAAATTCTTTTATTTTAAACTCTTAGTTGTTAGGGGCAGCCCTATAGAACCATATACATATATATATATATATATATATATATATATATATATATATATATGCACATCCCCACATGCATGTATATTTATATATCCTATATAATAAAGAGGTAATATGCAAATTGATAATCACTCCAACACACAAGATGGCCACCCACATGTGGACACCAGATGGCTGCCACAAGATGGCCGGCAGGGGAGGGCAGTTAGAAGAGATCAGGCCTGCAGGGGAGGGGAGTTAGGGTGACTGGGCCAGCAGAGGAGGGTAGTTGGGGTGACCAGGCTGGCAAGGGAGGGCAGTTAGGGGCAATTGAGTTGGCAGGAGAACAGTTAGGCATTGATCAGGCTGACAGGGGAGTGATTAGGGGATGATCAGACTGGCAGGCAGAAGCAGTTAGGGGCAATCAGTCAGGCAGGCAGGTGAGTGGTTGGGAGCCAGCAGTCCTGGATTGTGAGAGGAATCCCAGATTGGAGAGGGTGCAGCCTGGGCTGAGGGAGAATTGGATGTAAGAGGACTGAACACTGCTATGATGAAATGGAATGGTAGGTGTAGACTGTAGTCATGCCTCCCTTACCAGCAGTCATGTTCTTGGGCATGTGAGTGTGTGCTAGTAACTAAGCACAGTGATTTCTTTCTAGAATCTCATGTCATTCTTAACACAAATCTATGAGGTAGGTGTAATTATACCCATTTTATAGAAGGGGACTATCCAAGGTCACACATCCAGCAAACAGCATAGCTTGGCCTGAACTTGAATGTCTGACTGTGAAGCCTGCTCCCTTGATTGGACATCCTGTTGTCCCTATTTGTTTTCTAGTTGTGGAGGCTGCACAGATGCCCACTCCTCTCATTTGCTATTAGAGCCTTATAGGCTGGTGTCCTGCCCAGCCCTGAGTAAGATATATTGGTATCCCTTCAGTTGCAAGTGAAAGAAACATAACTCAAATTGCTGTAAATATCAAGCAAACTTTATTGGCTCATATAAGCAAAGGTCTAATGCTGAGGTGTGTTCCTCAGACGCAGTGGATATAGATGGACAGGTGAAGTCATCGAGACTCCTTTCTCTCTTCCTTTGGCTGTGGTCCTCTGTGTTGGAGACATTCCCAGGAGACTCTCAATTAGAGCAGCAGCAACACTAAACAACTGAGCCAGAAATCCGAAGTTGTCTCCTAACCATCCTAACAAAAGCCCTAGCGGTGACTCACATTAGCTTGGTTTGGGTCTAATACCCATTTCTGAAAGCATCACCAAGCTAGGGAAATGGCATCCTTAACCCTGGGGCTGGGAGTTGGAGGAAGAGCCATCTATAAACTCCATGAACTTATGTTTCTTCGGGGATACTGGATGGACAGAAACCTACAATTAGTGAAAGGGTATTCAATAAATATTTGAATAAATGAAGGAAGAAAGAAAGGAATTTACCTGTTCTATTCTAGGGAAGCTTTAGAGAATTCAAAATAAGTATCTCAAAATAAGAGGTCACAAATAATAAGCCTACAGTACATTTTTGTAGTTAAATTCTTTGTTGAGCAATGCGTGTCTGACAGGGCTTCCAACAAGTCATTTTTGTTTTTCTTCCCTCTAAACCTCACAGATATTGAGATGAGTGTTGGAATAATGAAGGAGGGGATGGTAAGTAATGGAGGGAATTGCACTCCCCAAGGTTTCTTCCCCTGAGCCTCCTGTGGCAGAGGGGAATAAGTGCAGATAGTGTGAGGGCCCCTGAAAGGTGAGAGCCAAGTGGAATTTCCTTGAAGTCTTGTGTTTTATCTTAAAGATTTATGCACATTTTGGATTATACATTATGATGTTTATGTGATTCTTTCAATAATAAATTAATATTTAAAGCTAATTACAGTTGAGAAAAACAAAAACAATGTTTTCTGCTGGTTTTAGTTAAACAGAAAGATGCTATTTAATGGAATCTTAACAATTTTGAACATAGGTTGAATAGAGGAGAGTCCATGTCACAAGTTAGTTTCATGGTCCAGGCCTATTGGTTTGGATTCTGATACCAAGATCCAAATAAATATAAGCTTCATAATGACTTAGAAGAAAAGCTTAAAATATTACTGAAGACAGGTGGGAAGGTGTACTGTTGAGGACCTACCTCTTCTTGATGAAGTCTCTGGCTCCCTGATAGTGACCCTCCTGTCCCTCCTTTTTCTCTCTCCTTCTTGTTTTAATCCAATAATCAAAGGACTCCCAGTATCAAGAGCTCATTTATAATTATATTTTTTAATTTTATCATTAATGTTTCCATTTACACCATGTAAATGGAACTAACGGTCCCAAATAGCACTTAGTCATCATGATCAGTACCTTTCCTCCAACTTTCAAACTTCATTTCCATCTCAGCTATCTTGTCTGTGATGGAAACATTCAGCTTTCTTGTGGTTCCTTTTGTGTTTGAGTGGTTGCTTGAGTGAAGTCTGTTAGAGTAGCCAAGTCTGTGAACTACTATATCATTAGGGTGGAGAGCAAATTTATTCAGCTTATTCAGACTTTTTAAATGAATATATGATGTGGGGGTTTTTCCCTGTGAGGAAAAACAGGAATTAAACCTTGCATTCAGAAATTTTGACTGGTGCCTCCTTGCTCAGCCAACATAAAAGCCACTGACCTGTGCATTACAGATTTACTATAAAAGAATAGTACTCAATTTACAATATGCATGTATTAAAAATAATTTGTCAGACTCATTGAGTGGTGCTCCCAATGAATGTTGCAGCAGACTGGTATTTATAAAAAGTTTTTCTTTTCATAAAGTTGTCCAAATTTGCCTACAGATTGGTGCGTCAGTGTCAGCCTAACTGAAAACACATATATCTTGTTTAAGATTTCTTTACCAGATGGTTCCACTTCAAAAATCTTGAGAATAAATGTCTTAAGAGTAATATTCACTGTAGGGACACCAAAGAGTAAGATTACCCAATACTCACTGTGCATGTCTTTCTCCAACCATGAGTGAACACCAAGATGACTCCTAATGTCTAACTAGCTATTTTTAAATTATATATTTTTAATGTGTTTTTTTTTCTGTGTGTGTGTGTTTCCTATGGTGAGAATTTTTGGAGAATTCTTGGTTGAAAATGTTTAACTGCAATTTTGAAGGCATTATTCCTTATTCTTAGGCTTCTAGTATTGATGTCAAGAAATCCAGTGCCATTCTGATCCCTGCTCTTTAGTGTGTGCTCAGCTTTCCATTTGAGAGGATTTAATATCTTATTTCTATTCCCAGTATTCTGAAATTCTATAATTGTGTGGCTTGCTATAGGATCTTTACATTTATTGTGTTAGATTCTTAGTGGGACCCTTTATAGTTTGAAACTCAAGACACTCAATTCCATGAATTCTCTCATACTAATTACTTGATTTTTTTTTCTTTCTTTCCTCTTTGTCTTTCTATTTCTGTCTTTTATTTTTAAATTCTTATTAATCAAATTTTGGACCTTTTGTATTGAGCTCTAATATTCTTATATTTTCTTATTATTGCTTATCTTATTGTCATTCTGTTCTAGATTTAAAGAGATTTCTTTAAACTCCACTATTAATGTCTTAATATTTGTTAATATATTTTAAGTTTCCAAAAGTTCTTCCTTGATATTGCCTCCCATTCAGTTCTGATTTTATAAATGTACTATCTTTCATCATTTCTAGGGTTTCTAGTTATTGTTTATTTTTCATCTTCTTCTGCTCCCTACAAGATTTCTATTTATCAGACATTTCTTCTGTTAGTAGATTTGGCTTATCATTTTGATTTAAGAGGTTTTCCCCAAATTTCTGGTGATCTTGGTTATCCCTTCATATTTATATGAACCACCAAAAGCCTTCAGGAATGACTGAGACTTACTAAGAGATGGACTTTGCTATAGGGTTATGGGTTGCCAGTGATCTTCCCAAATCTTAGCTCTTTTCTCTGAGGTGGTTCAGGTTTTCTTCTGCCTGAAGAACATGCAGGATGAAAGCTTTGCTCTGTCCCTCTGGATCTGAGTGGAAGAAAGGGGCTGGGGACGGGACTCAGCATTCAATTTGCAGATGTTTACTTCATCTCCTGTATATACTCCCATGTCTCTTACCTTTTTGTCTCTTTGGTACTGTATTAGTTTCTCCCGAGTCTAGCCTGATGTCATCTCTATGGGATGAGGGGAGGAATGGTTGCTTAACCGAAATGTTGAAATGGGAACATAGTCACCTAACTGCTTAGTTTATAGACCTTCAGCTTGCATATTGTTTTTCACACCCATTAAAACACGACCTTTAACAGTATCATTTAGCAATGTGTGTTTAAGTTGGTTGTATTTTTCCACAAAACAGTTTTGACCAAATCTCTAGTTTAGAGCGTCAACAAATATTTTCTGAGTAAATAATTTTTTTCTTTTATAGAGATTCTGTAACCAATCTTGAAAGTAGCGTTGAGCAATCTTTTAATTTGTTTGCTTGATTGAGCTTTATATTATGTTGTTCCAGGTCAATATGTGTTTTCAAGAAATTTTAATAGTTTTCCTTCCAACTTTGCATGATTGCTTAATAATATGTCATTACAAAATGAATGGCTCTGTGCACTTCTTGCACACATTCTCTCAGCCAGGAGTTATCAATGTGAGTCTCATTTGCATCTTCATATAATAAAGCCAATATTTTGAAGAAATAGCCTATGCACCATTGCACATTCTGACCAGCAATTCATAAGGGTTCCATTTTCTCTACATCTTTGGCTATCGTTATTATTTTCTGCATTTTGAGTTATAACCTAATAGGTGTATATTATATTTATTGTGGTTTTGATTTATTTATCTGTAACTACTAATGATGTGAGCACCTTTTCTTGTACTTATTGGCCATTTGTATATATTCTTTGGAGAAATGTCAAATCCTTTTTTCATTTAAAGAGAGAGAAAGGGGGGAAAAAGAAAGGAAAGAAGAAAGGAAGAAAGCCTTTTTTGATTGCTGTTTATGAGTTGTGGTTAGGGGAGAATCTTACCACTACCAACTTATCATGGGGGCCCTCAAGGATAGTGAATTCCGTGTCTCTCTCATTCCTCAAGTCTTCCAGTTGGTTATTAATTTTCATCATTGTCTTGAACATTTGCATGATTTTAAAACCTCTATTTTTATTTTCTATTTTAAAAATACAGTGGGCATTCTAATTGAAAATATAATTTTTAAATCATTGTATTTAAATAAGTAAATAATGAATGATTACCAGATAACCAGCATCAGGATTTTTGTTATGTTAGTACTATGAAGAACTGGATTTGAGAGTAGTTGTATGTTTGTAAACATAACTTTTCATCAACTGCAATTGTGGCAGAAAGTTGAGCCAGTGGATTTTTATGTAATCAAAAGTGAAACAAAAGGAAGCACGCAAAATGCCACATAAGGTGGTAAGACAAACATAATTTTCAATTGGCATTATGGGGCTCCAGAAAGTTCCAAGTTAGCACAGGTTCTAGCTATGGGAACACTGCTGGAGTGGCACTGGCTCTGACCTCTTGCATAATACAATCTTACTAAAGTGGTGTACTGTTTTTACTTTATGGGAACCATAGCTGTGGTATTAACAGGGTGCTAAATTTTGCAATCTGTTATGACTTTCATGAAAAAACAAAAAGACCCCAAACAAATGAGCTGATCTGCAAGGAGGGGATTCTGCTTATCTTGCTGACTATGACAAAGATTTTTAAGAGGAGAGAAATTCAAAGCTTGCTTTCTGCTCCTTTAGTTACTGAGTAGGAAGCACTGTATTCTTCAAGGCAGCTTTCCAAATAATTATACCTCAGGGTTGGGCCTATGATTCAGAGAAGAATCCAGCAGAATTTATGGAGTATACTCTATGCCAGATGTTGTACCAAGTGTGCATTCCTTGAAATAACTTAAGGCTGGAATGATCATCTCCATTTACACAGCAGGGCTTTGGGCCAGTCACAGGGACATTCCGTGATCATTTGAACTCCAGAGCTGCTAAGTGGCAGACTTGTGATGGGAACCCAGGTCAGTTTGGTTATGAAGCACTTTCCCCCTAACAAACAATTTCCCATGGGCCTTGGTGTCTGCCTACTCCTACTTCTACTCCAGGTACAGTGCTTTCTTACAAACCACTTAAATGGGTATCCTTAAGCAAAAATCTGGGCAGAGAGGCCTAGGTTGGGTAAAGGTCTTTTTTAAAAAATATATACTTTTTATTATTGACTAGAGGCCTGGTGCATGAAAATTCATGCACTGGAGCAGGGTGTGTGTGGGGGTTCCTGTTAGCCCAGCCTGCCCCCTCTCACAGTAAAGGAGCCCTCAGGGGTGGGAGGTGACCCAAAGATCAGGGGCAGGTGATGCCCCATTATACTTCTGCTGCTGCCACTACCAGCAGTGCAAGCAGCTGACCTTGGTTACTTGAGCCTCAGGCAGCCCTGGGTGTCTGGGTAGCTGCCATCTGAGGCTTACCTGCACTTTGGGCCAGCCCTGGGAGACTGGGGGTCTGAAGGTACTGGGGGACTCTGGAGGCAGGCGGGCAGAGTGGTGGACCTGCCTAGAGGTAGGCCCAGCCATGCTGCATGCCTGCTGCCCTGGCAGGGCTGAGGGAACTGGCACCACATCTTGTGACTATGGGCACCACCATCTTTGAGGGCAGGGCAGTCAATTAGCATATTCTCTCCTTATTGGCTGTGGGCACCCCCATCCTTGTGATGGTGTGTGAGGGTCAATTAGCATATTCCCTCTTTATTAGATGGGATAGTATTATGGATATCTCCCCCAGACCCCATTTACATTTGTAGGTCTTACCAGGTAGTTGCAAACATAGGGAGCAGGGAGTGTAAGGCTTTTTCATATTCTTAACTTGTTATCAAATAATCTAGAAGTATAGTGTGATAATTAGGAGCAAATAAAGTCATAGACCCTTCAGGCCGAGAAATCCTTCCTGCTAATCTGGGATTGTTCTTTTCATTAGCAGATGAAATCCAAGCTAAGGGATTTGAACAAGGTCACAGAACTACCATGTTTTACTGATTCTAAGAAGCATATGCTTTTAGTTGAACAAGTCTGAGGATGGGATTGCTGCTTATAGCCTTTGTCATCTTACAGCTTACTGCCATGGGCAATTGTGAGGTAATTACAATAGTCCAGGCCACACAGCAAGCCTGATGGCAGCTGGAGGAAGCCCAGAGAGGCAGTGGACATTCCCCAGACTCTTGTCCCCAGTGCTCTATGTGCAGGGCTGTGCTGTGTAGATAAACAGATACCTGCATGATTGGGATTCCAAATGTGAAGAAATGTAGGGAAATACTTAACTAATCCATTTTTCTGATATTTTCCTTTTTATTTAAGCTTAAAGGTGATATATGGTATAAATCTGTTATAATAAAGAACTCCTTTTACAGGTACAAAATAGAAATTTGATGTAGTAAGGCAGTGTATCATAATTTAATTGACAATTTTATTTCTTAGCATATAAAACAATGGTGCAACTTACAATTTGTGGAGATTTAGCGTTCATGAATTCTGGTAATTAAGAGTTACTGAAGGTCCCTCTTATTCCATCTTATTCCAGTGTGCTTTCATCACCATGGATTCTAAACGTACATAATAGCATTTTTAATGAAGGATTGTTACATTTATCCTCAAAGTTAGGCTGCACTAACATGATACTCTGATATTAGCTTTATATGGAATCACAGATGGGGAGCCAGTTTTTTATATATGGCCATTTCTCCTAGCTCCCCTTGGTATCACTGCAAGGATTTCTCCCAAGCACACTTCAGGAGAAGCAGTTGCAGGCACAAGACTACACGGCTGTGATGAATTTCACAGTTTCACAATAGGATTCATTTCACTTCAACCACTGAAAACTTTTTAAAATTGATTTTAAAGAGAGGACGAGGAAGAGAGAGAGAGAGAGAGAGAGAGAGAGAGAGAGAGAGAGAGAGAGAGAGAGAGAGAGAGAGATGGAGAGAAACATTGATGTGAGAGAGAAACATGGATTGACTGCTTCCTGCATGCACCCTAACTGGGGTTCAAACCCACAACCTGGGTAGGTGTCCTGACTAGAAATTGAACCTACTACCTTTTGGTTTATGGATGGTGCTCCAACCAACTGAAAACGTTTATCAGTTCACTTGTCTAATTTTATCAAAATCCTTCCCATAAATGAGTTGCAAAATGTACCCCTAAATGAGTCACTGGTTATACACCTTTTAACATTGAGGACCACTTCCCACAGTGATGATTTTGATTTTAGAGTGTTCAGGCTGAAGCCATTCTTTCTAAAGTAATTCCATTGAGAAATTAGTTGTCTGCCCGACTACTGAAACTAAAACTTATTGGCTGGAGATGACTTATCTTTCTGTTCTCTATAGTGATTTTATTTTATTTTATTTTTAAATATATTTTTATTGATTTTTCACAGAGAGGAAGGGAGAGGGATAGAAAGTTGGAAACATCGATGAGAGAGAGAGAGACATTGATCAGCCGCCTCCTGCACTCCCCCCACTGGGGATGAGTCCGCAACCAATGTACGTGCCCTTGACCAGAATCGAACCTGGGACCCCCCAGTCCACAGGCCTACACTCTCTCCACTGAGTCAAACCGGCTTTGGCTATAGTGATTTTAAATTGGTAAGGTGAAAGTTAGGAAGGCAGGGAACCAGAACACATCACAGTTTTACAGACTGATATGTCTCCTGATCCAGTGGTTGCCAACCTTTCAGACCTCACAGTCCACCAGTGGTCCAAGGACCACCAGTTGGCGACTGCTGACTGAGAGATCATTTGTACTGATCTTTCTGGAATGAGGACAGTAGGCTTCAGACTCTATAAACAGCAATATCTGGGGGTCACTACACCCACGCCTGCAGCATAGTGGAGTTGTGTGCACAAGTTGCAGAGGCTATGTTATCCTGACAGGCACTCCTTGGAGATATTTTTTGAAACTGTGGAAGATAAAAAGATGAATACCAGGCCAGAAGATTCAGTGATGAGTGATAAGTTTAAAAGTACCTGAACGATGTTTACTTTTGTATATCTATGAAAAGTGGGCTCACTGAGCTAGGAATAGAGTAAACAGAGGCAGAGGGGACACATAATTTATCTTTAAGCATGGTGAGCTCTTATTTACACACAGAGGCTACAGTTCCCAGTGTAAGTAGAGACCAATGTTCAGGATAAGAAGTTGCCAACACCTTCTTTGACTTAGGAAACTGAACTACTTTGGGAACCAAAATTGGATCATTAATTTAATTTAGAAAGGAAAAGCAAAATTACCTAATGATTCAATTTATATTTTCTGAAAATAAGAAACTGGAATAAAACTAGGATGGCAAAGCACTCTCTGATTTGATACTGAGCTAAATTAGTTTTCTATTTGATTTATGTCTCTGGCTGTGATATGATAATTACAGACCCTTCTTACATATTTATTATATCAGGATTTCATCTGAGCAATTCATTAGGAGTTGGTTTTAAAAAAAATAACTCTTTATACTTGAAAGAATGAGACTGCATATCCCCAGAAATATTCTATAAGTCAGACTTTTTTTATTTTAGTCAGATGGACTTTCAATAATGTAAATAGGAATTAGTGAGGCTTTCTTCTAATTGTTCCATTTTCCTTATTCTGATGAATAACAGGGTCATAGAGCTTTTCAATACTATAGGTGGTAATAAAGCCACCTTGACTATTAATTATAAGTCACATTTATTCTCTGGAGTACATTCTTCTGATGAGCAAACATTAGCTGTATACCTGCAGAATAATTATTTTTGTGGAAATAATTACTGCTTTGTAATTACTGACTTTTCTGAGATGGAAAGATATTCTCTTTATTACTGTACTTTCTTTTGCACTATATCCAAGTCAAGCAGAAAAAAAACAGCCAGTGAGAATATTGAGTTTAATTGTATAATAAATCACAGAAAATATTAATTTAATTAAATCCAAGTAGTATACACATTGAGTACATAGTACTTGCTGTAAGGGATTTTGATAAGCTCTGATGCATATGTATGAACAGTTGAATGACCAAAATGTCAGGCTATCATTAAGTACCAAATGAATTCTTGAGCTGGTAACTATGATAGAATTCCAGAAGAGGGAGGAATAATTATATCAAGAGTGGGTAAAGGATTCATGGTGAGGTTGGCTTTAATTAGGGTTAGGACTTTTAAGTGATGAGGAGAAGGATAGATAAACAGAGAGGTGGGTAATAGTGATATTATGCATAGCATGAGCAACATTAAAAGAAGTATGTCGTATTTGACAGGATTTTAAGCAATCTACTTTGATCAGCCAAACTCCTGATGTACTCATCAAAACTGTCTGTGTTAAAATACCAGGGAAAACTGGAGAGTTCATTCACATGGAAGGAATCTAAGCAAGCATGATGTCTAAATGCAATGTGAGATCATGGATTGTAGCCTGATTTGGGGGGATATAATCTATACAGGTCATTACTGAGAAAATTTGAATATAGATTTTATATATATATTTTATATATATATTATAACACACACACACATATATATATATATATTTTATATATATATATTATAACATATATATATATATATATATATATATTATATAAAACTATATATATATATTTCCTAAACTTCATTAAATGCCTTTTGATTATGTATCACCTCCCAGGGCTGCTGTAACAAAGTCACCAGCTTAAAATAACAGAAAATATTGTATCACAGTTCTGGAGGCTAAAACATCTGAAATCCAAGTGTTGGCAGGGTCATGCTCCTTCTGAAGGCTCTAGCAAGAGTCTTTCCTTGCTATCTCCTGGTTTCTCGCAATTGCTAGCAGTCCTTGCCATTCCTTAGCTTGCTGCATCTCAGCCTCCTCCACTCTCTTATCACATGGCCTTCCCCCAGATGCCTGTCTTCACATCCTGTCTAAGGACACTAGTCATAGGGTTTAGGACCCACACTAATTCAGCATAATCACGTCTTAATTTAACTAATTAAATCTGCTGAGATCCTATTTCCAAATAGACTCACATTCTGAGGTTTCAGGTGGATGTGAATTTGGGAGAAAACACTTCAACAATGCAGGTTACAATGAGACTGGCCTAGTTTTTAGGAGAGAGATGCTGAAGTATTTCAGGGTGAGGGATTGTGATGTCTGCCACATATTCTCAAATAGTTCAGTCATAATGATAAAATTAGTGTATGTTTATGAGACAAATTATGTATATGTTTATGAGAGTGAGACAAAGCAATGTGGGATCATTTTAACAATTCCTGAGTTTCAGTGAAGGATACAGAGATTGTATAATTTTTGCAACTTTTCTATAGGTTTGAAAATTTCAGAATAAAAAATTTTCTAAAAAGGAAAAGAAAAAAACCCACAGAAACAATCCTATACATTTTTGCCTGGACATTGTCATGACTGAAATGTTGCCTGAAACTATATATCTAAAGATATAGCCAACATTGGCAATTGCCAACATTGGCAATTGCAGAGGTGAGAGATAGGTTCACCTTAACATCACAACCAGTCCTGCACTCTGCACTACCTCTGTTCTCTTTCTGGGAGATTTTTTTTAAGTGGTTTAAGCAGGTTTGAGTCAGGATTTTGTATTTCTTGCAGCTGGAAACATTCTGCCTCAGTTGATGCACTACTGCCAGGCTCTTATACTAGCCATCTTAATATCAGTATACTTTGTTTATTTGAAACAAACAAAAAGACTCACTTCCATGGATTATCTGTTTATAAAAGTAGTTAATTTTTTAAATCAGAATTCCAAGGCAGAGTTTCAAATTAAATGCTTGGTATTTTGCCCAAGATTTGGATATATATGATCTTATTGTCCCTTTGAATGTCCCGGGTTAAACTGCATTTCTTAGAGACAAATAAAAGTCTAGATTTCCCCTCATGATGTTTGTTCCTGGAGGAAAAACACTTGTAAAGAAATGTGCAATATATACATTTCTATTTTCACAACTTGTGTATTTGTCACTATTGCATATAATGGCATACTATGCAACCTGGGGAACATGTTTAAATATGTTTTTTGTTTTGTTTTGTTTTTTACTAGTTGATAATACATTTGGACTGTACAATACATTGTACTTGGCATTTCCTGAGAGACATAAAACAGAGTTGTACAGACTTGATGAGAGACAGCCCCGCTCAGGGCAGGCCATTAAATGGGAACAGAAAGCTTTCCAAGCAGGTGGCGCTGCCTCCTCCTGTTCCTGCAGGGGCAGGGACTTGTTTGTGCGCAGAGTCTGGGTCTAATGGGGGGAGAGCCAGCTTGTAAAGTTATGCCCATGGGCTCAACAAAACAGGTGCAGCGCCTGCGTTTCTTGAAGATGAATGAATGCTGCCATAAAAAGGGGCTTCTATTGCACAGCCTGTCATGTTGCAGGGAGAATGCTATAATGAAATACTAGTACAGACTACATGCTATAGAAGTAGGGAACAGAAGTTCTTCGGGTACATTCTCTAATGTCTCCCTGAAGAGATATCCTGAGGAAGAAGTGCAGCAGTGTAAGGCTAGGTCTCCAGGAGTCAGAAAGACACTCTGGAGTCTGAGACCCTTGGTGGCAAGGACAGAGTGCCTTCAGGTAAGCGCACAGGAGAGGCGCTAAGTGAAACATAAGCTCCTAGAAATCTGAGTGGGGACCCTGGGCTGCACCTCCCAGAGCTGGGAGCTGGGATTATTCTGAATGCAGAGCTGCTGGTCTGGGGCCAGTGCAGCAGGTGTTGCAGGCTCTTCGCTGGAAGGAAGGCTGCGAGTGCGGGCGGCCAGCATGCCTGGGCCTGGGTGTGCTGCCAGCTGGCTTCCTGCCTGCTGCTCCCACTTTCACCACTTAATTTCTCGTTTCTCTTCATTCTCCATGCAGCTCTGGTTCACTGTGGTCCCTTCAGCCACTCTGTCTCTCATCCTTACAGTTTTTCTTTTTGCACCTCCCCATCCCGCTCTTTCAGTATTTTCTATTAGGATCTCTAAAGAGACAGGCTTTTGGCCCCGTGTCCCAGGCCATGTCATTGCGATGCCCATCTCAGCTCCGGCTGCAGGGCTGGCAGGCATTGGGTTCAGGGAAACAGAATAGGGTCACCTAGGGCTGCTTCCTTCAGAAAGAACTGGAATTGACATCATGATTGACACCTCTGGTGTACCTAGATATTACAAAATATTTTAATTGTGACCCTCTGGTGTCATGGACACTTTAAGATGGATGGGTCATGTCACTCCAAATTTAATAGATCTAGATAAGTTACCAGGAGCAAGCATTACACATTAATTCTTAATGTTCCTTTGTCGTAGGGCGTCTCTTAAAGGAAGAACATCTTTCTTTGAGACAAAGGCAATGAGAGAACTTTGATTCAGCAGCCTGAAGTTCTCGCATCCTGAGTGGACTTCCCATGAGAACAGCCAGACCAGTGTGATGGTGCTGTACCAAATTTAAATACTTGATTCAAATTGATTCTGACCTGATAACAACTTTTAATGGAGGAACTCCAGGAAATGTCTATGACCCCATTTATTAAGCCTACCCATGGGTTTATAGAGGAGGTTGAGTGTGTGTAAACAGTGACAATGAGTGTTGGGCACTAAGCCAGGAAAGCTCAGGTGCCATCCTATCTAATCCTCAGGACACCTCCAGGGACAGTTAGACTCATTATTTTTACTGAAAGCACTTATGCCTGAGAGAGGTAAAGTAACTTGCCTATGCGTCAAAGGGAGTGGCCCAGCTGCAAATGTGAATGGGGTCTCTGTTCGTGGGTCTCTAATAGTGCTGTCCCACTGCACAAGCAGCTTTTGCTACATGGTGACACTCTGCCCTCCAACCTGCAGGGTTCTATACAGTGGTTTAAGGAGGGAACACACAGAGCAGAGCTTGTGGGAAGAGCGTCCCACAGTGGAGAAGGAGACACTGAGGCAGACACCAGAGCTTTATAGGTTGTGCTAATTGTTTTTTGTCTGACTTCCTGAGAGCCTTTGCTGATGGTCTGGAGGTCACAAGCGGTAGCCAACTAAAACAGGACTTGATGAGTGGATCAGTACTTTTCCAACTGCTCTGGAAGATTTGTGCTAGTGCACCATGAGTGTGAGGGCAGGGCAGCCCTTCAACTTTCTGAATCACTGTGAGGCATCTAGAATGTGAAATGGGTCAGAAAGAAGATGAGACCTCTGTGAAAGTAAACAACTCGTAGATCATGTTGGCATGTATCAGAGGAATTTGCTTCTTTCTCAGTGATGAGTATTTTTGGAGAGAAGGTGCTTCCAATGCACCATTGTATTAAAGGGGATCTAAGAACAGACCTAACAGAGTTATATCACAGTTTGGAGCATTAGTCCTTTAACTCAAAGTTTTGTCAACCTGTTTCAATGGCCATGGGTATGCAGGATCATTTGTGACCTTCCTTGCATCTAGAGCAGTTCGCAAGGATGTAGAAGAAATCGCTCCACCTTTTCTCAGAGGACTTGGGAGAAGTTCTTCCCTTAACTACAGCTTGAGAGAGTTTATTGTTAGGTTCTTTAGCACTTAGAGGTGAATGAGGCTTACTGGAAAAGAACAAAAACACAATGATAATATGTACTGAACTGAAATAGAAATGTAATTGTATTTAAATATGTATACAATTTTTAAAAGCAAACATAAAGTTGTTATGCTTCTCAAATTTTGAAAATTTATTTTCCAAGATCCCCATTCTTTTCAACTTTTCAGTAAGAGCTAATAGTATCTATTACCATGACTCCTGGAGAAAAACAATGGTTAGTATTCCCCTTGTGTCACAGCAAGTGAGTAATTCCGAGGACTATGGTGACTTCATGAATGGATCTGATGCACAAACAAAAACATCCTTCCCTTGCCTCTAAAAAAATAAAAGGTGATTGTTGGACCTTTTTGTTGATAGTAAAGTTAGCCATGAGTATGTGTCCAGAACTTGAGGATACCTGGATACCTTACTGAATAGAACCAGAAGCTTTGACTTGATGAGGAGGGATATATACAAAGTACATGCAATACTTTTTCTCCCTCCCTTTTGATTTATAATGAGATGCTCTATATGTATATATATCTGATATTTTTTCTATTGTGCCAATATCCCTATTTGTCTCAATAAATAAAAATTTCCCAATACATAAAATTTGAAAACACAGTGGTCTTGGCATTTCTAATGTGAGTAGTAAAGGTGACATTAAGTTAAACAGATTTCTCTGATCCCTTCCATTAAATAGATGTAAAGTACAGAAGTCAAAAAAAGAGAAATCAAACACGCCAGAAAATTCTCTATTTGCCATATTCTGCCATGTGTACCAATATATTTCGAATAAATTTTCATCGGACAAAGTTATAAGTTGAGATATTCCTGAGGCTCAGAACTGACATGGCTGATGTTCTCCCATTGCCCTGTGATTTAGCCAAGCTTGTGGACAGGGTACAATTCATGGCGCTCGCTCTCTCTCGTCCCTCCCTTCCTTTTTCCCTTTTTCCCTTCCTCCCTCCCTCCCTCCCTCACTGCCTCTTCTCTTTTCAGTTAATTAAAAATTTTTAATTGTAGTGAAACCCCCACATAACTTAAAATTTACCACCTTATTAAGTGTTCAGTCCTGTAGTATTCATTACATTCATATTATTGTGTAGTAGCTGTGCCATTCTCTTACTTTTACTTTTTTTTTGCCAGAATAAAAAAAAGTGAGAAATGGAAGATAGGAAAGGATTTGCATATTCAAGAGAGCTTATTTCTCAACAGTGTAACTAGAGGGGCCATGTTGATGCATCTGTTCAGGCAGCTCTTCCCTGGGGATAGTGCTGCTGGTCATGCATGCCATGCTCACAGTGGGTGACAGTGGTTCTCTTGATGGTTCCAAAGTAGGAGTCGTGGGTGAGACTACTTAGGTTTGCCAGATGGTTCACCTAATTTTAGCCACATAGACCTCAAGCATGTCCGTTTAATATACCAAAATCAGCCAGTGTGTCCTTAACTGAAATGTTTGGTTCTGTCACTGAATAATTAGATGGTTGGCCCAGATTCAATCAACCACTCACAATATTGCTTTGGTTGTACACAGTTTTCACTTAAAAAAAAAAAACACAACGTAATTTAAAAGTCATAGTTGCCTGGCTGGTGTGGTTCAGTGGTTGAGCATTGACCTATGAACCAGGAGGTCTACGGTTTCATTCCTGGTCAGGGCATATGCTCCAGTTCCAGGCTCAACTTCCAGAAGGGGAGTGCAAGAGGTACCCTATCAATGATTCTCTCTCATCATTGATGTTTCTGTCTCTCCCTCTCTGAAATCAATAAAAATATTTAAAAATTAAAACAATCATAGTCTTGAATGCTTTATCCTGAAATATTTGTCTTAATAGAGTCATTATAAAATTAAGTGGTCTAGTTTTATTAGACAATTATTTGTGGTAGAGAATTTTTGCTACAGAAATTACTGTTTTTCATGTTGGACTCTTTATAAGGAAAGTGCATCCATAGGTTTATGTAATGAACAAAGGTGGGAGAACTTATTTCTGATTTTCAGGAGCAGTAGGAGGCATTTTACCCCTTTCTGTGCTCTGGGCCTGAGGTGAGAGAGGAACTCTTCTATTAGGAATTCCCAGAATAAAGCATGGGACTTGGTCATGGGTAGGGAGAGGAAACATCTGAGATGTCATTAAACTGACACTGTCAGTCGGCACTGTTTGGTGAGTTGTGTTCCTTTTACCTGTAACCAACCTATAAAGCACAGCCTCTAACCCAAAAGTGTTACTAAGTCACACAGGAATTCAGGCTCCACTGTACCTCGAGCAGTCATTGGAGCAGTTCTGGTATAAAGTTTGTTGACTTCAATAGCTGGGGATCAGCTCTTGTGCAGATGCTGTCTCCATTTTGAAGACTGACTTCCAGTTTTTTCCTTGTTAACTAGACACTGTCTCCTGAATAGATTCTATTTTTCTGTTACTTCCTAGTTTTCTTTACTGGCTCCTTTTCTCTATTTATGCCTTAAATGTTCTATCTTAGCTGCCTCTTCTTTTACACTCTCCTTGGGACAGCTGCCACTGAAAACTTCTAAAAATATCTGTTTCTATCCATCATCTATCTATCTATCTATCTATCTATCTATCTATCTATCTATCTATCTATTACCTACCTACCTGGCTATATACTCCTGGACAGATAACCTCACCTGAGTTTTAAGCCCCATATATTCAGTTGCCTCTTGGATGTAACACTCAGTAGTCCCACAGACACTTAAACTTTCTTATATCCAATGCAGAATTCATCTGTCTACTTTTCCCTTCCCTTTCCTAAACACAAGTGAATAAACTAAGTTTTTGTCTGTCCTGACCTCTGTGAAGTCAGAATTCTAAAAGCCATCTCTATTATTCTGCATTTCTTTGGTTTGTGTCCCCCAAAATTCATATGTTGAGGCTCTAACCTATAACGTGATTGTATTTGGCTATTAGGAGAGTAATTAATATTATATTAGGTGATAATGCTCAGGACTGGTGTCCTTGTGAGAAGAGAGACACCAGAACACCATGTGAGGACACAGTGAGAGGAAAAACACTTTAGGTATCATTAAACATTGAGGTTTCACCTGAAAGCTGGGGAAACCAAAATTGCCCACACCCTGATCTTGCAGTTCCAGCCTCCAGAACCATGAGAAATAAATTTCTGTTTAAACCCCCAGTCTGTGATCTTTTGTGTGGCAGCTCAAGCAAACTAAGACAATCATCATTGCTTATGTTCCTCAGAATATCTTTGGAATAATGTAATAACATGACATGACATCCTTTGCTTATGTTTTACTTCCTACTGCTGCCTGGTTATAAAGAGGGTGATTTCTGCAACTATCCTCATGGGAACCATCTGTTTCCCAAAGGCCCCGCTAAATCCTTTGGGAATTAGATCATTCTCTTTGGAAAGCAACCAGCCTGTCATCATCCCAGCTGATTTAACTCCTTCAGCTATTAGCTAGTCTCACTCTTGTCAACAGCTTTGCTGTGATTTGCATGTTTTTCTAAGCACTATTTCCATGGCCTTTATGAAATACTGAATCTTTATGAGATTTGTGATTATTTTCACTTTTGAATATGTACCCCATTTGACAATCAGGAAGATTGATTATGATACTAAGCTGGTAGGCAGAGCGATGAGCACTAGGCAAGGCTGTTTCAGCTGGAGAATTCCTGCCCATGCTCAGTGCACCATGAATATTGTATGAAGGCAGTTTATGCTTTCCCATCAACACTTTTATTGTAGGGACTTGGGTATTCAGATATACAAATAGCAGAGAACATAGAAACCTATGGAGACAGTTACACAAAAGAGAGCATAACCTAGTTTGCTCCCAGAAGGACATATGGAAACATATCTCTGCTGATGAAACAACCCTTAGTATTTTATTTACTTACTATAGGTCTGGTGCATGAAAATTCATGCACTGGAGTGGGCAATCCCTCAGCCCTGCCTGCTCCCTCTCACAATCCAGAAGCCCTCAGGGGCGAGAGGCAACCGGGCAATCAGGAAAAGGCAATGCTCCATCACACCTCTGCTGCTGCCACTGCCAGCAGCACAAGCCTAGGCCAGCTGAGGAATGGAGGATACTGTCAAGGACATGAGTTATAACTTCCAATTTGTTGGACACCAGTTAGGCTTCAGATACGGGGGAGGGAGGAAGAGAGAGATGGGTAGTTTGTTGGAGGAGCATGGGTGAGCTGTCAGTCAATGGGGGGTGCAGGAGGACCTGAGGCCTCTGGTGGGACTGATAGGACTCTGGCAGCAGGCATGCAGAGTGGCCAGCCCCTACCTCATCGTGGGCACCACCATCTTGTGATTGTCTGATGGTCAATTTACATACTGTCTCTTTATTATATAGGATTTATTTATTTTCAGTTACAGTTGGCATACAATAGTATATTAGTTTCAGGTGTACAATATAGTCCTGAAATAGCCTTTAGGATTTTAAAAATCTTTTTGTATCCATCATTGTATTGAATTTGTTATTTCATATCATGTAGTTGGTGATAAATTGCTGTTTTTTTTTTTATTTTCTTAGTTGATGGCTCCTATTAGTCAGTAACTACTAACTCACAGAATAAGAAATTAGTAGTAATAATAGCTATAAAGGTAATATAATTGCGTGCTTACTAGGTGCCAAATACTAAGCTAAGTGCTTTATTTCTGGTGTATATATGAATTTACTGAATGAATCAAACCCTCACTCTAAAAAGTTAGGAGTTGGCATACCATGCCCTTGCTCTGCCATCCAAATGCACGGAACACTCTGTAGAGGGTGCAGTGAAAGGCACTAGTATAAAGATACTTTCTGGGAATGTCTGGTCAGGAGTCTAGGAAATTAGCCATGAATAGAGAAGAAATTATATAAATGTATCTAGGGATATGTTTGGAAGCCTATTCTTATTAGAACTAAACCATGATGACATCCTTTGGTTATTCATTTAGGCTTAAGTCATAAAGTAGTTGGTACAGGAAAGTGATCTTAAGAGATAAATTGGAGTATGTTTTCATCTTTCCTAAATCTCAGGAACAATCAGCTTTAGGAATTTCTGTGGAATTTTTTTTTCATGCTTAAGAATGTGAGAAAAGAGAGGAGGAGAAAATGGCGGCGGAGTAAACAGACGCATCTGGAGCTTTGTAGCTGGGCAGAAGGAGAGAGAGCGGCTGAGAGTCACACTGGGAGTGATTGGAGGCAAGTTAAGAGCCAGTTATCCTCCAGGAGAAAGCGGGGAACTGCTGGACGGGGCTCTCCCAGCCGGGCAGCCCCACTGCAAAGGGGTTTTTGCCCGCCCGAGCCCCCAGCAGGAGCGTGGAGACCGCCCCATCTTTCAGAGGGAGGTGGATGTCTGCAGCCATCTGAAGCCGGCAGCTGCGCACACATCAAACAGCTGGGGACCCGGGGACCCAGAGCTCCGCTCTCCAATCAGCACGGACACGCAGCAGACTCAGAGATCCACAGACACGCAGCGGACTCAGAGATCCA
>PVJN01021475.1:0-34671 GCA_004026805.1 Lasiurus borealis | reverse complement strand
TGCTGGATAATCATAAACACTCGTCTGTAGCTAATTGAAGTATTCCTTTGAGTTTCATTAACTACTATCGAGTCTCTGAACAATTATTACAAACAGATGTAGCTTAAAACTTCCCTGAGCAAAATGTAATGAGAAATTCTGGAGCAAAAATACTGCCAGAGAGAAGACATTTTGCTGAATCACACAAAATAAGCAAATTCCGACCACAAGCTAATTATCCATGCTTCACAGTTAGTGGAAGTATATGAAATGCCTAAGTATTTTCAGTTACGAAGGAGTATCCTGAAATTACCTTTAAAAAAAGCTTACCCAGGTTAACTTAATAAAGTGTTAATGACAGGAACTCCTGACCAGAAGTGGGTTTAACTCAGCCACGACAGTGACGTGCTCCTCAGAGCAGTGATGGTGGGACAGTTCGATGACAAAGCTAACGCATCAAGACGAATCGGAACCCCGTCTCCTCAAAGGGCCACTGGCCGTTCTGTGTGCGTAGCGAGCTGTCCGCACGTCCAGTGTGGCTCCGGCAGGGTCATCGCCAGCACACGCACTCCCCAGGTCAGAGCTTGCTTCTGGGGGCACCGGGGACCCTCCTTTGTCCCAGTCATTCTAACCGTCCCGCCTCAGTGAGTGCCTGTCACCACTGGGAAACCCACCGTGAGCCCCGTGCCACCATCACGTCCTCCTCCCGCACTTCCTGTGTGTACCTCCCTCCCTCCCCCCCGCTTCCTATGTGCACCCTCCTCCCTCCCTCCACTTCCTGTGTGTACCTCCCTGTCACCCACTTCCTGTGTGCACCCTCCCTCCCTCCCTCCACTTCCTGTGTGTACCTCCCTCTCACCCACTTCCTGTGTGCACCCTCCCTCCCTCCCTCCCCCTCGCTTCCTATTGTGCACTCTCCTCCCTCCCTCCACTTCCTGTGTGTACTCTCCCCGTCACCCACTTCCTGGGTGCACCTTCCTTCCTCCCCAACTTCCTATGTGTACCCGCCTCCCTCTTCCCATTTCCTATGTGCACCCTCCTCCCTCCCCCTGCTTCCTGGGTGTACCCTCTTCCCTCACCCACTTCCTGTGTGCACCCTTCCCTTCTTCCACTTCCTGTGTGCACCCTTCCCCTCTTCCACTTCCTGTGTGCACCCTTCCCCTCTTCCACTTCTGTGTGCACCCTCCCCCCTCACCCACTTCTTCTGTGCACCCTCACCCTCTCCTTCCCCCAGCTTTCTGTGTGCACCCTCCCCCTCCCCAGGGTTCCTATGTGTACCCTCCCCCTTGCTCTGCTTCCTGTGCGCATCCCACTTCCTATGTGCACCCTGACCCTCCCTTCCACTTCCTGTGTGCACCCATGAGAGCTTGTAGCGCCCACTCTGAGTCAGACGTGAGTCCTGAGTGACTGTGAACGAGAGTGACTCTTCTGAAGACGAGGGAGGGGGTGGCACGCGGCCCTGTCACGTTGTCACTCAGAAAGGCCGATCCATACAAATACCTAACTCCCTGGTGACGGAGCCCAGCAGCCCAGCGAGCCGCGGCGGCCCGTGATGCTCACCCCACTGACAAAGTGTCTCTTGAAATGACTTCCCCTCAAGCCGAGAGTAAAAATTCAAGCATGCGGACGAAAAAGTCGATTCTGAATGACATGCTTTTTATAGCTCATGCAGGGGAGTGACGGGCCAGGAATTTTCCACTAGTTTCCCTGGAACGGACTTGCGCGTGCAGGCGAGGGCGGGGAGTGGCGCGGGCTCCAGAAAGAGACCGATCCTGGGAAAATGACTCGAGGGCTTGCACTGTTACCACAAGCATGTGGAGCATCGCACTCAGAATGCACTCCCCCAACTGCCTGGGTGTCACGGGAACTGGTTTTCTAAGCTCTTCGCCGGTTCAGCCAAACACACGAGGTGGCCAGCAAGCAAGCTCGCGGATGACGTGCCGGGACTACCCACCGATGTGACACGGCACACGTCTGTCCCTCCCTCCACCACGCCACCACCCACCACCCAGGTGCCAGGCGTCCGGGCTGCCGGGGCCCGCAGAGGACTCCCCAGACCTACGTCATCAGGCAGAGATGCGGCAATCCACCGCTCGCAGGACACGCGCTGTTCTCCTTAACGTTTCAGAAGGTGGGAACACCTTCAGGGCACGTCGTGAGGAAGATCTTACCAAGTCACGGCTCCGTACGACTCACTGGCCGTCCAATAAACACACAGAGTCACGGCGATGGCAATCACGGACAGTGGGGTTGGGGTTGGGTGGGGGGAGGTTACACCGTGTGTGCCAGTCTCGTCTGCGAGCTGGGCAACCTGCAGGCCTGGCCATCCTTCCTCAGCAGTGTTTGCTCACGGCACCTCTGGCCAAAAGAAACACTGAACAGCTTACACTGATTAAGTGGTTTCGTCCTAACAATGTCGCAGCCAGTTAAACACATAAACACACACAGAATGAAAGAGAAAACACGAGCTTTACTCTCTTAAGCGACCCGTCACTTAGAGTGGATGTGGCTGCAGTGGCTGCAGTGGTCGCTGGCAGCTCCTCGCCCCCGGCAACGGAGCCTCGTTCCCAGCTCCGGCCCCACTGCCACGTGGACCTCGCTTCCACAACAGCAGCCAGCCCGGCTCCGCACAGCCGTGGCCCAGCGGGTGGGAACGGAGCACCATGCAAAGCCACTGACTCTCCCAGGGCCGCAGGTGAAGAGTGCTGAGGGTGACCCTTCAACTTTTAACCTGTTTCCCGGGCTCCTGAGAGGGTGCCGTGGCACGCAGTCTGGGAACTGGGCTAAGTGGCTGCATTTGACTTTCACACTAACAGCCAGGAGGCGCTCACGGAGCCCAGCTCAGTGAACCAAACATCGGCCACGCACCAGCAGGCACAGGTTCAGTTCCCCGTCCGGCACACGCCTGGGTTGAGGTTGGATCCCCAGTACATATGGGAGGCACCTGGTCGATGTTTCCCTCTCACATCGGTGCTTCTCTCTCCCGCTCCCTTCCTCCCTCTGAAACCAATGACAACACGCCCTCTGTGAGGATTTACATACAGACTGCTCAGCATATCGTGTCTGAGCCCATCCACCTCTTCCCAGAGTTGCGTCCCAGCCGCCCGCTGCACTGGCCGATGATCCTGTTCACTTGATGGAGAGCGGTCGTAGGTCCCTTTTGCCCGCACCTCCTGAGAAGCGTCTCCGTACTCGCCGAGAAAGCAAGAGTACACCAGTAAGCAGACCGTGGCCAAGGCGGACAGAGCCCACGAGAGTGGCGTGCGTCTCCACGGCTCTGGCCAGGGGCTGCTGGGCTCACGCTGCCCTCCTCACACTGCCCTCCTCACGGGCACCTCTGCCTGTCCTTCCTCCAGCCCGTCAGAGTGGTCAGCCAGGGCACCGGACTGCCGAGGGGTGCCTCACCCACAGAACCCCCGCCGCGGGCCCATCTGTCCGAGGCCCAGCCTGTGGGAAGCACGGGGAGGCCGGGGGAACCCCTGCTCTGTCTCAGGACCTCTGAGGGGGGGGTGCGCGTCTTTTCGCCCCGCCCCCACCCCTGGCCACTCGGCACGGCGGGCCCAGCGGCTCTGGCAGCGATGCAGCCGACCCCAGCGCCTGGCAGCCTGGCGGGAGCCCCGGAGAGTGGCGGGCGGCGCCCGGGCTGCCCTAACCCAGGGGGTGGAGCTCTCCTCTGGGCCCGGTGGGTGGCTCTCAGACGGAACCGGGGGCTCCCCTGGTCACCACGTGGCCCGCTGCCGCCTCCTTACCCATCCGGCGGCTCCTGGGACCGCGTCCTAAGTAAACTTCCTGCATGCAGCCTGTGCCTCGGGCTCTGCGGGGGTGGGGGGGCCATGCAAAGGCCGTGGAGAACCTGAGATGGACACACACGTGGCATCAGCAGCGGCAGGCGGTCTCCCTGTTCTCGCCGATGATGCACACACGGCCGCAGGGCGTTCTGCTGGGCTCACACTGCCCCCTCACACTCTGCCCTCTTCCCTGCCTGTGAGGGGCTGTGGCCAAGACTAAGAGGTGCCAGGGAGCAGAGACTCGGGTCCATGTAGACGGACCCAGGAGCCTCTACAAGCTTTCATGCCTGACATACAACACATCTGTCACACAAATGCCCTGCTTTACACAAGGTCCCTCCAACTCGTATAGATTTTTTTTAATATATATATACATATATATACATATATATATATATATATGTATATATATATATACACACACATTTTTTTTACCGAGAGGAAGTGAGAGGGATAGACAGGTAGAAACATCGATGAGAGAGAGACATCAATCAGCCGCCTCCTGCACGCCCCCCACTAGGGATGCGCCCACAACCAAGATACACGCCCTTGACCGGAACTGAACCTGGGACCTTTCAGTCCGCAGGCCGACGCTCTATCCACTGAACCAAACCGGTTTCGGCCAACTTGTATAGATTTTAAAGGGAAAAACAGTCATTGCATCGGCAGGAAATGAGCACAACATTTTGAGGGGAATTACATTTTCCCTCAGACTTTGGACTGGTGGTAAGGGAAACATACAAAGAGGCAGAGCCATGTGAGTGCATGTGATAAAACCCCCATTAACTAACCAAAGGACCCCGGCGTCTCAGATAGAAGCGAGGACACCATGTGACCTGCACAGGAGGAGGGGACAGACTAGCGACGAGGCCCCACCGGTGCCCGCAGCTCTGCTCCTCATGCCTCCAGGTCCCGGTCACCAGCGGGACCTTCAGTCCCTGCAGAGCAGTGCCAGCGGGAAGTCACTCCCACGCTCCTCGCAGAAACAGGAGAAGCACTCAGAGGCCATCGGTGCTGGTCCCCGCCGCAGGGCACCGGGGGCTGGCTATGTCCGCGCCCTGCAGCCCCCGGCCCGAGGGAGAGGGGCCAGGATCAGTCAGGGAGCACGGGGCTTCGGCAGGGGCTCCAGACCACGGGACTCAGGCCTGCGAGGCGCCCGCCTCCCCGCCTCCCCGCAGCTCGCCTTAACCTCCGCGGAGCACGCGTCGCACACCGGCCATCTCCCGACGAGAAGGGAAACCTCGCAGGGAGGAGGAAAGCCCCGCTCTGCTACGTTCCTGTTCGAAGAGCTCATGTCAGGGAACCAAGAACATCAGTCACAGCCTCCGTCTTCCCTGAGTTAGTCATCGCGCATCCGGTTTCCCACAACCACAGGAGCGCGCTCCGCTGGGCTGGCCGCTCCGCTCCCTCACAAAGCCCGGCTGCAGCCTCCCAGCGAGTGAGCGAGCACAGAGCAGCCAGCACCGCTCGCGTCCAGGAGGTGGAACCACGGGACAAGCCCAGGAGGACCCGATGTCCCGAGGCCACAGGGGCTGGAGCGAGGGCTCTGACGGGGGGAGGGGGCCGCAGGCCAAGAGGGCAGTGGCCCAGGGCCAGATGCAGCTGGAGACCGGGGTTCCCGAGTGGGAAGGGGGGCGGCCACCCAGGGAACCGGCCTGTCGCCCGCAGACTAAGGGGCAAGGCGGTTGAGCTGCCCAGGGCCAGGCCTGCATGGAGCCCACGGCTCCCAGGTGCTGCGTGACAGTCCGGAAGGAAGGGTGGCGGCGTCTGGTGGAAGAAGGGAGTGTGTGTGTTGGGGGGCGGGGGGGAGGGGTGCTGCTGAGGGAGAAAAAACGAGCGTTTCTAAGTTGCAAAGCTGGAGAGTAAAATGCTGCCAACGAAACAAGGGATGTGTTTCATTCAAGGAATGAAGTCGTCCGGGTGAGCAAAGACTCATTAGCCATTTGTACACGTAAGCGTCTGTGAAAGCAAGTGGTGGACCTTTGTAAGTTAAATGGAAACTATCTGGCCGTTAACTGGTTGGGCAAACGTCAGGGACACGCCCTGGCAGCCAGGACCCTGTGGTCAGTGAGGGTCCCACACCCAAGTCTTGGGGCGCTTTAGTAAAGGGTTCCCCTTTCCCCGCCGGTTTCCAGACTCCTTTCCTTTGGGTAGAAAAATGCAGACAATGGACTCGGTGAAGAGGAGACAGCGAGGGAACTACTGCAACGTGTGACCACCGGCCAGCTGCCTCGCAAGTGGACCTGTCTCCTGCCAAGCTTGGTCACCGCAAACCGGGCGGAGGGAGCCGTCAGGACAGGTTCCACGTCTGAGGACACGTCTGTGCTAGGCCTTCTATGCCGGTGCCGAGAGCGACCCCGCATTGCCAACTTGCAACGGCTCTCTGAGGTGCGACTGCCTCTTCCCAGCCAATGAAAACGGGGCGAGCATCCGCAAGACACAGGACACTCGCCCGAAGCGCCCCTGGCATCCGGGCCGGTCGCCCGCGTTCTACGAACAGGGACAGAGCACTGATTCCAAGAGGACAGAGTGGACGGCCACACGGCCCTCAGACGCGTCCGCCCAGGGCCTTCCAGAGGGACCGGGACCCACAGGTGGGCCCTGGGCCTAGTCACCCTCCGACAGGAGTGTCTGCCATTCCCGCAGGCGCCCGGCCAAGCCGCCACCGGAGAGGGGAAGGAGCCCCCTCGCTGGGGAGAATCCGGCTCTCAGAGGTGACAGCAGAAAGGCGAGGGGGCGGGGGTAGGAGGCGTGCTCTGCCGGGAGGGAGGTCTCCTGTGCCTCCTCTCGTCCTGTGTCAAGACTCCCTCGCGCCAGTGTGCCGGGCAGTCCCTGTGCCTGTGGGCTCCGCTGCAGGCCATAAAAACCAGATGCTACCCAGAACGGCGTCTCGGGGTCTCAGGGCCATAAACTGGAAGGACGCGCTGGCCCTGGCCCGGCCAGGGAGGCGACCGGGTGCCCCGCCCACAGGGGAGCGACCAGCAAACGAGGCCAGGCAGGCTTCCCAGGGCTCGGCCTCCAGCCCGGGATCTGCAGGAAGGTGGGGGGCCACCACGTGGGCGCATCCTCTGGACGTCACTTCCACACCCGTAATGGCCTCCGAGGGAGGGAGTCTCCCCTAAAAAGTTACTGCTCGTCTTGGGAGGGAAAAGCATGCCTTTGTCATGGAACTCCCAGGAGACGCAGGCACCAGCCATGGATTCCACGCGTTTCTGCTGGTGAAAACGGCCCGCCTCCGGCGGCAGGAACCCTGGGCGGTGGGAAGGCACACTCATGCCAGCGGGGGACAGGCCATCTTGAAAGGCTGCTGAGAGGCAGGAAAGGTGTGGGTGGCCGGTGGGTGACGCGCCAGTTTGCGGACATGCCAGCCCGCAGAGCCTCAGAGTGCTTTTGCCCGAGGCCAGGCGCCCGGAGCCCCGGTGGCTGAGGCGCTGGGAGGAGCCGCAGTTACCGTGGCCGTTACTGCTTCTGACACCAAACAAAGAGCACGAGTCTTTGTGAGAATCAACACAAAAGGTCCAGCACCTGCCATTTCTGTATCCGGTCCTCTTTCTCCCAAGACTTGGGCTAGTTAGCAGCTGGGCCAGTGCAGAGCCGATTCCACTTCCTTTCTGCTGCATACGTTGTATATAGAGACTATACACATATATGACATCCATCACACATCACACGCACACACACATCTGTAATTTGCTTAAATGGGAGAGGAACCATACATGTACATGCTGATCAATGTTTCATATACTTTGTCCTGAAAAGTATATGAAACATTGAAAAGCAGTTGGCTTAAGAAGAATTTTCATTTTTAAATTAGAACTTTTCATTTTTAAACGAGATCTTTTATGTCTTTTAAAGCTTCCGAGTCTAACGTGAGTTCACATCATGACTCTCGATGTGCAGACACAGCTGAGCCAGGAGCCACCAGGACTCTGGGTGCAGAACAGGGCGGGGGAGGCCACCCACCAGAGGGACAGGGACAGAACAGCTCTTATCTCGCTCGTAAGGATGGGGCCAGTACGAGGACACCCTTTTCCGTGCTAGCTTGTAGACCATTACTGGGAACACAGACATAACCCAAACTCCAGCCGAGTATGCCTTCCCGAGCTCCTAACTTCCCAGGATAAGTTTTTCTAAATATTATGTTTGCTGGGTGTTAAGAGTAACCAAGATAACTTTTCTGGATGGCTTATATAGCTCTAACTTTATCCTCAAAAATTCCACTATTCCCTGGTGATGAGCGAGAGGGAGAGTGGGCGGGGAATGAATGACAAACTCTGTGTGAAATTCTTTTCAGCGGGGACGAAACCACGGCGGTTTGTAAGGCAGGGAAGGCCAGGGGGCCTTAAGCGAGAGCACGCCACGGAGCCGGCCGGTCGTACGGGTGAGGTCCCGGTGAGGCGTTTGCGGGGCTGCCCAGGAAGAGTGACTGATACGTTCACGCCGGTCTAGTCTATTTCACTCACACGGAGAGGCCCAGGCCGCAACATGGTTCCACAGTCAGAGCTTAGCATGGGTCAGGCTCACACCTGGCTCTGCCCAGCGGCCCAGGGAGAGTCAGGGGTGACAGGAAGCATCCAGCTGTGTGTGTGCACACGCGCACATGTGCGTGTATAGCTTGGGGAGTACCCTCAGGCGCATGGAGGGAACCTGAACCCTCAGGAAGATGTACAGGCAGACAGGCGGGCACCAGGAGGAGGACCCCTGGCCTGGGACTGCCTAGAGAAAGGGTTCTTGGTGGTTTTATTTTTAAAAAATATATATTATTGTTTTTTTCTTTACAGAGAGGAAGGGAGAGGAATAGAGAGTTAGAAACATGGATGAGAGAGAAACATCGATCAGCTGCCTCCTGCACACCCCCCACTGGGGATGTGCCGGCAACCAAGGTAAATTCCCTTGACGGGAATTGAACCTGAGACCCTTCAGTCCGCAGGCCGATGCTCTATCCACTGAGTCAAACCGGTTAGGGCTCTTGGAGGTTTTAGAGAAAGGCATGATAAGCAGTTCTGTGATCAAATTTTACTCATTCAATTTAACAGGAAGCACTTGAGCTATAACCAGGTGATAAAAAGATAAAAACAGGGGGTCTGTCCTCCTGACCATGCAGCAGGGTGGACCAAAGAGTGACTGGCCCCGTCACTGGTCCTTACAGAACACAAAGAAGAAAGGAAACGCACCTTCGAGTGCTCGAGTGATGCGCACACTGACTTCCACAGCTCAGCTCAGCTCTGAGGAAGCAGCCCAGTGCCGTGGACACAGGAGGGATGCCAGGCTGTGGCACCCCACACTGAACCGTAACCCGCCATCAAAAGGACGGGCTCTCACCCTTCCTAACTGCCTGGGTGACCTGCAGGGTGTGTGCTGAGTGAGATAAGTCAGACAAATGCCAGATGGCTTCACTCAGAGGTGGAATCTAAAGCGTAAAATAAACAAACAAGACAGAAACAGACCCAGAGACACAGAGCAGACTGGTGGCTGGGTGGGGGTGGCACTGAGTGAACAGGGTGAGGGACTGAGCAGCACAGACCTGGCTGACGGACGTGGAGGGAATGTAAGCGCAGCACAGGGAACAGCCAATGACGTGGGAACACGAGGCACGGTGCCAGGTGGGCACAGACCCGCCATCGGGGTCACTTTGTAAACCACGTAACTGCCTCACCACCACGCCAGCCAGTCCTGGAAGCAGCCCCTGACCCACAGAAACTACTTTGTATATGAGTCCCGGGGCCCGGAGGTAAGCCACCTCCTCATTAGAGGCTGCAGCGTGGAAAGCAGGCACCTGTGCCCGACCCCATGTCCTGGAGCCCACTGTCCTGTGTGGACAGGTCCCTATGTCACTCGGCAGCCGATCTAGCTCCCCACACCCACACCCACACCCACACCCACACCCACGGGAGGAGACGAGTGCTCACCCTCAGGGCGATGGGGCAGGGGAGGTGAGCAGCACTGGGGTGGGGCTGGAACTGGGAGAAGCGATGGAGCGGTGAGACATGCACCCCGACTGGGGATCCTGAGCTGCATGACGTTGATGAACTCGTGGTGGTGGTGGGGGGGCGTCAGAATGTGGGGGGTCCTGACAACCTGGGCAAGGCCGAAGGCGGCCTCCCCGCGCCGTCTGAGGCCGCTGAACGCTGTGTCCTGGGAAGCAGATCTACAGCGCGGCACAGACAACGCTTCTCAGGGCCAAATTTCATTCCCGACAGCGCAGGGACCCAGCGGCAGAGGCAGAGGGCGAGGCAGGGCGACCCTGGGTCCCTCCCGGACACCCTGCTGTGCGACCTCACTCCCTCTACCTGCCGCGGTGGACACCGAGTTGGCCTCTTATGCACGCACGATGCACATACGATGTATGCACGATGCCTCGTATTTGACTGCTAGTGGCTAAGGTTCCGCCTGACTAACGCCCCGTCCCGCCCGTGCCCGCAGCTGGAGAGCTACATCCAGGACAGCATGCGCAGGGGCGTGGCCGCGCTGCAGCAGAGCGCCGCGCACAACCAGACGGCGGCCATGATGGAGATCGGCTCCAGCCTCCTCAACCAGACGGCGGCGCAGACACGCAAGCTGACGGACGTCGAGGCCCAGGTGAGTGGCGGGCGTGGGGACAGGCGTCCACCGAGATGGCGCACGCGGCCACGAAAGCCACGTGGACAGTGGAGGCAGGCGGGGAGCAGGGTGGGAGGAAGGTAGGAGCTCCGGACCAGACAGGGAGGTGGCAACGACACGCATCCTCAGGGCTGGTGCTGAGGCAAGGGCGTCTGTCCCTCCAAGGACGGGGCCGTGCTCCTATCCCGCACACGGCCTGACTCTCGTGCTCCTATCCCGCACACGGCCTGCCTCTCGTGCTGCAGGCCCCCGAGACCTCCCCCTCCGAGCCCTGAGCTGCTCGTGCGGAGAACGAGGCCCGGGAGGAGGCAGAAACTGCTCTCCATCGGCCCTCAGGGCAAAACCTCCATCTTAAGGAACTGCCCAGCCGCTGTGGTAGAAGACTGGGCCAGGCCTCGTGTGAGCTACACAATGTGCCCACAGGTTCACACAGTCACTGTCTGACTTACAGAGAGGCAGACGGGGGAGCAGGGAGACAGAGACAGACAGTGGGAGCAAGCAACATGGAGAGACAGACAGAGGGAGCAGGCAGGATGGAGAGACAGAGGGAGAAGACAGGAAGGAGAGACAGAGGGACAAAGGGAGCAGGGAGACAGAGACACAGACAGAGGGAGCAGGGAGCACAGATGGACAGACGGACAGAGGGAGCAGGCAGGATGGAGAGACAGAGGGAGAAGACAGGAAGGAGAGACAGAGGGAGAAGACAGGAAGGAGAGACAGAGGGACAGAGACACAGACAGAGGGAGCAGGGAGCACAGATGGACAGACGGACAGAGGGAGCAGGCACAGGGGCTCACTCCGCCAGGAGCCAGGCTCTCGGATGGTCCCGGCTCCACGTGGCTGGATGAAAGCTGAGCGAAGCCCTGGCTCTGGGACCTCAGCGTGTGGCTATGGCTGAGGCAGGGCCACCGGAAGGACTGCTAAGTCCCCCTTCAGCTTTAGGAGCCGCCGAGCTAATGGTTAACAGTAGAAAGGACCAGGGGACACGAAAATATTAAATGAACAACTGGGAAACAGTAAAACAAAACTGATGGATCCGCTAGCGGCGCACACAGGACAGCAGGCGAGCATGGGAAGTGCTGCTGGAAGGACCCTTCCCCCGCCCCCTGAGTGCTCCCGGCTCCCAGGCCCGCTTCTCTGCAGGCTGCTGGGCTAGCACCTTCCTGCTCTGAGCACACGTGATGCTCAGGAGAGACCAGCAGCTCGAATGCAGGCATGTCCCAGCACGTCCCAGCGGGAGGGCCAGCCCGGAGGGAGGAGCCGCCCCTTCCTGGCGGGCCATGCTGTTTGACGGCAGCTGATGGCAGGAGCAGCAGGTGGTGGTGGGAGAAGCACACGTCGGCTGTGAGGCCGGCTAAGAGGGACCTGCTACCCATCTCCTCACACAGCAGACAGGCTGGGAAAACAGGCGCATTCACACGATGGATCGATCACAAGGCACCAATGAGGGTAATCCAAAGAGGTGACAAAAGTAAGAATGAAAACGTGTAAAACCTTTAACGGAAAGTGTCAGCATACCCAGTCTGTTACGACCATAAACGGTCGTGACGCAGCCACACCGCCGCTTCCCACGGAAGGCTGGTGGGTGTGGCTCGCCGGAAGAGCCCGGAAGCCGCTTCCTGTGCTTCCGGCGACAGCAGTGAGCAGGCCGAGGCAGCCAGGACGCACGCCTCCCGCATCCTGTGCGAGACCTGCCGGCACCTCCGCAGCCTTTGTGGTCGGGTCGTGGCCTCCCAACAGCGGCCGCGAAGCCACCTGTCACACGCCAGCTGGGAGCACGGGCACGGCGGAGAGCAGGCAGGCCCTGTCTGGTGGACACGCGGGGACACGGCCCGAGCCGGGCTGCGCGCACCGTGTCACCAGCAGTGACCGTGCGAGGCAGGACTGAGTCCAAGCGTGGACACTGCGGAACGAGGTGTGACTCCTCGAGCCTGAGAGACAGCGTGACAGAGGGCAGCGGCGGCCTGGGATCCGGACCCAGTGACCGAGAGGCACCCGCGCTGGAGGCCCTGAGCGAGGAGGGATCCGCACGCCACCCTCCGCGCCTCCCCACGGTCCTCTCTGGGCATCCGGGGTGTCCACTCCCTCGTATCAAGAGCCCACGCAGAGCCACAGAGGGAAGTGTTTGCTTCAAGCCCCGCCCAGGCTGGCCAGTGCCCACGTGCCCACTGAGACTGGGCCGGCCTGTACTCCTCCGCCCCAACGCGGCTGGGCCGGCCCTGCCCACGGCCGGGGGTCTTTGTGAATGTCAGGGCCCCAAGCAAGCAATGCTCCCCTCAGTCAAGAACCCTGGTTCCCGCACAGCCATTCCCCCGCACTTCACGTGAATGCCATCCTGACAGGCCACGCCACACGGGATGTGAGCAACGGATCCTTCCCCCGAAAGGCAGCAAACGCGAAGCACATGTCCTCCGTGTGGGAAGGCGGTGGAGCCAGGACAGTGCGTGTGGCCGGGCTCCGCATTCCCACGTGGGCTGTCTCCCGCCCGGCGGCCGCCCGGTGTAGAACCGGGAGGAGATGCGGGAAAGCGAGCTCGGTGTGTCGCGTGGAGCAGGAGCGTCCACCCGGCGAGGCTGCGGCAAAGGGAGGCAGGGCCATCCTGATTCCGGGGTTCGGTGCGAGCCTTTCACACCCACCGCCTCACTGGGCACGGCCAACCCGCCGGACACGGACACTAACGCTCTGATATCTGACACACACACCACTGCCGGGACTGGCAGGCACGCGCCAATAAGCACACCCCGGCGAAACCGGGAAACCACGCCTCTGACCCCGTAAGGCCGGGGTGGACGCGCGCTCTGGGGCTGGGTCCCCGCCAGGGGCTCAGTGTCCACGTGAAAGCTGACCAGCAGGAGTCTCCTGTGTCGCACTCAGGTGCTGAACCAGACGACGAGACTCGAGCTCCAGCTTCTGGAACATTCCCTGTCCACCAACAAGCTGGAGAAACAGATCCTGGACCAGACCAGCGAGATAAACAAGCTGCAGGACAAGAACAGGTAAGAAAAGCACCAGAGACGTGTAATCTGAAAACGCAAGTCAATGTTTAACCCACGTATTTTCCTTTATGTTTCACATTTTCACACGCAGCCCTGCTGGCCGTGGGGCTGGACGGCTGCGTGGTCACTAGCTGACGGTGCCGGGCGGTGTGTGCCGCACTGGCCAGCCAGCTGTGCTGGTCTAGTTCAGGGAGAAATAAGCCAGCTTCTTGAGAAAACGCATGCGCGCGTGTGCCCACATCCACGCAGGCTCTGGGCCATGTGACCGCCCATCTCTCCCCCCACCCCCCTACCGTGGAACAGTGAAGACAAAGGAGGGCGCATTCTGTGCAGGTGGCAGAGGTGGGGCCACGTGCCCACAGGGGCTCTGAAACTGGAGCCTGAGTGGGTGCTGGCAATGACGCCAGGCAGAAAGCCGCGCTTCGCCGTGTACCTTCGTCACCTTCTGCGGTGGCGTCACCCTGGTTTTAATTAAGGATGGTGACGTCCAGGGCACGGTGAAGGAATCCCCCTGAAAAGGATGTGGGAGACGGGTGCGAGCCAAGTGCATGTGAGGGCGTGGAGAAATGGCTACTTGCTGGTGAGGCGCAGACAGGGGCTCCGGTCCTGTTTCCCAGGGACCGAGGGCTGGGGTGCAGTTACCAGATACGACCGAGTGTCTGATGATAGTTGTTCTTACGGAATGCCAGCGCTTACAGAGAAGGCTTTACCGGGTGTCAGTTCCGTGGCTGAGAAATGTACACAGGGTAAAGATGGAGCTGTTACTGCCTCAGGCCACAGCAGAAGGGCCTCCGAGGCCACACAGCTTGAGCCTCGTTTACAACGTCACTGTGCACCTTGATGCTCGCTGTGAGAGCCAGGGCGCAAGGCCTGCCCAGGTAGCAGGGAGGTCCCATGAGGAGGGAGGACTCGGCCTGCTCTTCCCACTGCCCCGCCCACTCCCCTGCCCCGCCCACCTGCGCTCCCAGTGCTCAGGCACCTCTGCACAGTCCTCCCCTCCCGTGAGGCCACGTTGCCAGCCTTCCTACGACAGACGTCCTGGTTTAACCTGCCGCAGCCCTGCCCTTCCCACGAGGCATGTCTATCTCAAATCCCTTCAGAGGGACGGCAGGGCCGCCTGCCCACCCACACAGCGCCCGAGAGCTCCCTCAGGCTGCAGCAGCTTCACCCTAAAGCTGCTCTGACATCTTTTAAAAGAGAGGTTCATTGATGTCAAAGAGGAAGGGAGGGAGGGAGGGAGGGAGGGAGGGAGGGAGAGAGAGAGAGAGATAGAGAGAGAGAGAGAAACATCAATGATGGAGAGAACCACTGATTGGCTGCCGCCTGCACGCCTCCTAATGGGGATCAAGCCCGCCATCCTGTGACGGGCATGTGTCCTGACAGGGGACTCGCACTGTGACCTCTGGTTCCTAGGTCGGTGCTCAAGCACTGAGCCACGCGGGCGGCTCCTCTGACATCTTAACGGTGCCCTGGAGAAGCAGAAACTCCGAGGACATGAACCCCGGGGCGAGACTGGCCAGACGGGCCTGGGCCTGGGCCTTGGGGCGCTCAGAACCCCGGCATGGCTGACACGCTTTCCCTCCCCAAGCTTCCTGGAGAAGAAAGTGCTGGACATGGAAGGCAAGCACACGGTGCAGCTCCAGTCCATGAAGGAGGAGAAGGACCAGCTGCAGGTGCTGGTGTCCAAGCAGAACTCCATCATCGAGGAGCTCGAGAAGCAGCTGGTGACGGCGACCGTCAACAACTCGGCCCTGCAGAAGCAGCAGCACGACCTCATGGAGACCGTGAACAGCCTGCTGACCCTCGTGTCCACGTCGGGGGGTGAGTGTGGGCACCTTCAGTCAGTGCACACCCCGGGCCACGGCGGGCTGTGAGGGAGGCCCCCTCAGTCAGGGCACACCTGGGGCCACGTCGGGGGGTGAGTGCGGGCACCTTCAGTCAGTGCACACCCGGGGCCATGGCGGGCTGTGAGGGAGGCCCCCCCAGTCAGCGCACACCCAGGTGGCCACACCCACCTCAGATCAAGTGCAGTGGAATTCAGTCTGTGAAATTCTCACAATTCTAAAAAATTCTCATCTTTCAGAAAAGGCATTTCCTATGTGATAATCCTATATAATAAAAGGGTAATATGCTAATCAACAGAACGATGGGACGACTGGCTGCTATGTTGCACACTGACCACCAGGGGGCAGATGCTCAATACAGGAGCTGCCCCTGGTGGTCAGTGCGCTCCCACAGGGGAAGTGCCGTTCAGCCAGAAGCTGAGCTCATGGCTGGTGAGCGCAGAGGTGGTGGCGGGAGCCTCTCCCAGCACAGCAGCAGCGCTAAGGATGTCCGACTGATGGCTTAGGCCAGCGGGGAGTGGGGACATCCCCCGAGGACTCCGGACTACAAGAGGGTGAAGCTTGGCTGAGGCACCTCCCTCTGCCCCCGGCCCAGTTTGATAGAGTAAAAGCTTTACAGGGTCTCAACACAGAACCAAGTAGAAAGGACAAAATGGAAGAAGGGGAGGGATGTATTTACACAAATAGTCATTATGAGGCAAAGCATCCCAAACACCCCTTTACTCATGGGCCTCGAAGAACCCATCTGGGTTAATGCCACCCCCACGGGGCGTACGGGGCTGGGCAGGGCCCCGAGGACTGTGTGAACCCAAACGAGACACTGTCAGTAACTGGGTAATACCGTTCCCTCCTCTAACACCCACACTTGTGCTGCCCCCCACCTCCAGGACCCCCCAGCTGCACACCCCACCGCGCCACACCCCCTCAGTACCTGTTTCTCTCTACCTCCTCACTGAGGGCGAAGGCTGTCTCTCTTGTCCTTAATTAGAGATGTGACATGCAACTGTGGGCGTTCTACGGTTTTCCCTTAAACACACGGGTCTGTTCTTACTATGGCTCACCTCATACTGTATCTTCGACAGACACTCTGAGCATGAGTTGCACTGAGCTTTCGTCTTCCCTGAGACACTCGATCCTGCTTCCCTTCAGCGGTGCAGTTACCCAGCTCAGAGAGCACGCAGACAAGGTTTCTACTCAGCCATGGACACACACACAGCCACACACACGCACACACACACAGATACACGGACACACACACACACGTTTTTAAAATGTGGCAAAAAGGGATGGGAAGTCTGAATATTAAAATTTGAAAGAATTCATAGTCTTAGCATTTTTATGCCTAGATAAACAAACATTAGGTTCCCCTTTAACAGAAACACTCTGGGGCAGTTGCTAACCCCCAGGGACACTAAATGTCTTCCCAGCAGTCTCGATGGCTGAGAACAGGGGAAGGAGGGGAGGGGACGTGCAGCCCTGGCAGGTGCCATTGCTTTGGGGATGTTTGTTATTCTCCTGTCATAACTGTGCCGGGCTCTACTTCGGAGGGAAGAACTTTAAAAGAGAGAGTTTGTTGCGCTGAGGGTGAAGCTGAGGGTGAAACAGGTAACGATCGCTGAGGATCAATGGCACACCGGCCACAGAGGCAGGCTGGGGAAAGGGCAGAAAACCAGCACGTCCTTCCTCCTCCCTGTGAGATGAGCCCCGGTCAGTGCACCCGGGAGCCTACCTGCCCGTGCCGTGGGCCACCTAAACGCTCTCTATCTCTGGAAGCAGCCCGGCCAGCCCCGGCCGCTAAGGAGGAGCAGGTCGCTTTCCGGGACTGCGCGGAGGCCTTCAAGTCTGGCCTGACCACCAGCGGCGTCTACACGCTGACGTTCCCCAACTCCACGGAGGAGACGAAGGTGAGGCTCCCGGGTTTCTCCCGCTGCGGGCAGGCACTCTGCCCGTCCTGGGGGCTCCAGGCCCGCGCTGGGCAGGCTGACCCTCTGACCACATGGGCTCTGCTCATACGCACTCCCCTCTCCTGGCCTCCGGCTTGTCAGTCGTCTTCTTAAAGTGTGAGACGCTTTCCTTAAGTTTAAAGAAAATACTACCTCCCAATGAACAGCCACAGTCCCCCTTCAAAGGTTCCCTCAGTAACAATGGGCACCCCAAACGCTCAGGGGCCACGCCTCCTCCCTCCCCCAGGGCTGTGCTCCGGGACAAGCAAGGCCTGGTGTGCAGGGGAGCAGACGCCTCCAGCACACACACCTACCTCAGCACACACACCTGCCTCAGCACACACCTGCTTCAACACACACCTACCTCCAGCATACATACCTGCCTCCAGCACATACACCTGCCTCAGCACACACACCTGCCTCCGGCACACACCTGCGTCAGCACACACCTGCCTCCAGCACACACACCTGCCTCCAGCACACACACCTGCCTCAGCACACACACCTGCCTCAGCACACACACCTGCCTCAGCACACACCTGCCTCCAGCACACACCTGCCTCAGCACACAGACGTGAGAAGGTGTGCACTCTACCTTCAATCAGCCTTGGAAGCAGCTACTGTCCCCGGTGCCCTGGAAGCCGTGCATTAGAGGAAAAGTGCGAGGTACTCTGCTGCGAGGAGAACGAGACGCCCGCAGGAGGAGGCCTGTGGGCTGGGGTGACGAGTGTTGGCTCACGCTGGAAACATTAGGATTGGTGTTCCTTTCACACGTTAGCAGTAACTCATGGCAGGGAACCGCCATCCTTCACCTCAAGCTCTTTTCTCTAAACCGGTCCAGATGAAGCGCTTTAGAGCCCCTCCCAGCCAGAGACTCGGAGCACAGAGGTGGGCAATTCTGGCTCTGCCAGCTGCACGTCCCAGTCAGCCATTCAGCTGTGCCAGGCCCGGGTTTCCATCTGTAATGTGATCCCCCCCACCGACCCCTCAGGCCGGGGCTGGTGCTCACCGCCCACCTCACCGACGGGAGCTGTTACCCGGGAGTGCCCTCAGCCCCCAGGAGGTCAGCCCCCTGCCCGGAGGGCACCCCATTCCTCTGTGTCAGCCAATCCAAGAGATGGGCGTTGAGGAGACGGGAGATCTTTTCTAGAGGGCCTACATATGTCAGCGTCATTTCTGGAAAGGCCAGTGCTCTCGGCACAGACACTGAGGGAGGCGCGTGGACAGCGCAGGTGTGGCTGCCAGTTCAGGACGAACAGTTTCCTCCCAGTTCACGGGAAGCCTGCCTGTGTGCCTGTGTGCCTGTGCTGCCGGCCAGCGGGTCCCTCACCGTGACTCAGCCAACCACAGCCATGAAATTGCTTGAGCGCTCGCAGGACTGCCCGCTTTGGAGCTGGCTCACCCTGAGCCCCGAGACGGCCGGGGCGGGGGCCTGGCCCCGGAGCCAGCATCCCGAGGGCTGGCTGCGACCTGCCCCGCACTCCCCCGCTGCCGAGGGCTGGGTGCACTCTGAAAGTTTCACGACCGAATCAGCCACCACACTCCGCTTCCCACGAGCTCTCTTCTTTAAAACCAGAGGACAGGGCGGCTCTGCTCACACCCACCCAGAGGCCCTCCCTCCCAGGGGCTCACGCTGACTTCCAAACCGAGATGGATGTACGGCTCCTTGACATCGTAACTTCAGAACGGAGGCTGGACATCAAAGGACCCCGTTCCTGGAGCAACATGTGACTGAGGACCGACCAGCCTGCCCGGCCCGGATGCGGGTCCAGGTCGGGGGCGGGGAGGGGTTTCACATCTCTGTGCACACGCCTCGCAGCCGCAGGCAGCGTGTGGAGCTAGTTCACCGGGTGGGTTTTATGTGACACACAATGGCCGTGAGTGGCTGGGCGGGAGAGGACTGTGTGTGGAGCCCCCTCGAGGCAGACCCGCTGCGGGGCCCGGGCCAGTCCGTTTCCGGGGCCCAATGAGGCGGACAATACTCCACGACAGTCCTGCATCCCACGTCACAGCTGGACGACGGCCGGGCCGCATTGGCCAAACCGGACTACACCTCCTCCCCTCCAGAGGCAGCCACAGCCTCGCAGAGCCGCTGTCTGGTTGGATAACACAATGAGGGAGCAGTCTCGAAGAGACGCTGTCTGATTGGATAACATGAGCAGGGGCTACAAGGAGCTCTGCACAGGTGTGCACAGCAGCAACCATGACTAACAAGGTTGCTTCCAGCCCAGGGTGAGGGTTCCTGCAAACAGATCAAGTCTAATGTGCAATGAACTGAAGATGGGAAATCACTGTACTCTTAACTGGAGGCCCGGTGCATGAAATTCATGCACAGGTAGGGTTCCTAGCCGGGCGGGGGATCAGGGCCCACTGGGGCCTTCCTGCTGCTGGCCAGGGCCTGCCTTCATTCTGCACCACCCCCTGGTGGTCAGCACACGTCACAGTGACCGATCAAACTCCCCGTCTCCCAGTGGAACTCCCGTGGGGGCAATTGGCATGTTAGGCATATATCTATATCTATATCTATATCTATATCTATATCTATATCTATATCTATATCTATATCTATATGTGCAGAAGTGGAACTTTCTTTGTTAATCCTCACCCAAGGACATTTTTCCCATTGACTTTTTTTTAGAGAGAGAGGAAGGGAGGGGAAGAGACAGAGAGAAACATCAATGTGAGTGACACATCGATTGGTTGCCTCCTGCACACGCCCTGACTAGGGGCCAGGATGAACCTGCAATTCAAGTGTGTGCCTTTAACTGGAATCAAACCCATAACCCTTCCATCCCGGGACCAACACCACCCGCTGACCTACACAGGCGAGGCTGCAAGTTCCTTTTCAATGGGTAGGTCTCCAGAGGGAAAGGCCTGGAGAGGGAAAGGCTGGCAACAGGCAGCCCTCGGCGTGGAAGAGGGCCCAGCTCGCTGGTTTAGCACACGGAGCACATGCTTACACCGCCTGTCAGCATGTTCGCCATTGTCACCAAAAGAACCGCGGAGAACATCAAAGCCAGACTATTGCTCATGGTTCTGAACCTCAGCTTCCACACTGACTACCTGCTGTACTGCAGGGCGTCTGTCTTCACTTTCCGGGAACGTCTCGTTCCACCACAATCTCGTTACTTAGAGCTCTTCATGTGACCGTATGCTCAGGGGTTTAATTTCATGAAAAACCTCTAGCTGAGCTGAAATGGAGCATACCTGCTCCCACCCCAGAAAGCATTCTGTCTGACAAAGTTAAACCCGCCGAGCCGGCGTGGCAGCAGAGCTGAGGGGCGCTGGGAGAGGGGGGACAGGATGGCGCGGGCAGTGAGCAAAGGGTAGAGCCCAACTCCAGTCGGAGGCAAGCAGCCAGGCCACGCTTGGATCACGCCGGGCACGTGGCCTCTCAGGCCCCTGGTGCTGAGTGACGGCCGCCAGTTTGACTTGACCCCACGTGGGGAAGGGGATGGCCCCACTTCCCAGGAGCCCCGGAACCCTAACAGCACGGGGCCTCCTCCTCCCCTCCAGCAGAGGCGCAGGGACAGAGGTCTCAGGGACATGGATGGGGTCCATGCACGTCTGCAAGGTGGAGGCGAGAGGGCGGGGCCCCCTGCCGATGCCCCATCACAGCGACTCGGAGAAGGGCAGTCCGGGCCAGCTACTGGGGTCGTAGCCCAACAGGACAGGCACCCTTTCTCCATCACTAGCCCATGACCGCTGTGGCCTTCTTCCTCTTAAGTCATGGCTTTCCATTCACTTAGAACCACCTGTTTCTTGGGAGAACCCCACCCCACACGTGGTTGGGCATCTACATGGATCTCGCTCCTCACATTCAGCAGGAGACCAGTTGCAGCCCGCACACCAGTCACGTGCCCTTCCCGTTGCAGGCCTACTGCGACATGGAGTCCGCCGGAGGGGGGTGGACCCTCATCCAGCGGCGAGAGGACGGCAGCGTGGACTTCCAGAGGACGTGGAAAGAGTATAAAGCGGTATGAGCAGTCACGGAGCCCTCTGAAATAAGAGAACTTCCCCCACAGACCCAAACTAACCAAGAGCCCGGGACAACTTTTTAACCAAAGGGTTCTGTTACCTGGAGTGTCCACCCTCCCCTCCTCCCCCCGCACTCCCCCTTTAAGACCAGCCCTGTCAGTAGAGGGTGGGCCACATAGCGAGACAGCACGTGAGCATGGGCAGCTCGTGGCCGGCAAGCCCATACACCCAGCTGCTCCCAGCATGAGTGCCCCCTCAGGTCACTGAGCTTCTTCACGCTGGCCTCGCCCAGGCCCACATTCTCCTCTGGAGGACCCGCTCCACACAGGGACATCTGAGGTCACTGCACCCGGGGGGGGGGGAGGGAGAGGAGGGACACTCATCTCAGACACGGGGAAGGCCACGGGGAAGGCCACGGGACTGACTCTCCGCTCGGGTTGCAGGGCTTCGGGAACCCGGCGGGCGAGCACTGGCTGGGGAACGAGTTTGTCTCCCAGGTGACGGCCCAGAAGCGCTACGTGCTGAGGATCCGCCTGGCCGACTGGGAGGGGAACGAGGCCCAGGCCCTGTACGAGCACTTCTCTCTCTCGGGCGAGGACCTCAACTACAGGTGAGGACTGGCAGGGGACCCTCCCAGGGAGGAGGGCCCAGACCCCTGAGAAAACCGCTGGCTTCCCAGAGCCCCTCGTCCTGTTAGGTGAGCTTCTCCGGCCTCAGAGTCGCACTGGCTTTCACGACAGAGGCCCCGGTGAGGGCAGCGTCTGCCGGGGCCTCTCTCCGACTGCAAGGAGCCAGCGAAGCGCCTGGCAGGTGCCGGGCACCGACCCCTCGTGGGGCGTGGTGAGTGGGCTGCAGGGAAGCGTCAGGACAACGTCCTCCAGACGCACACCTAGGGCTGCTATTATTTACCCACGAGCTGTAAGAGTCGCTCTGTCTTCTGCAGCTTAAACACACCCGTGGTATGATTCAGCCCAAAGTCGGGATGACGGCCAAGTTCAAAAGCGGCAGAACTGGGGGGAACGGTAGACAGTCACCTGCAGCGCTCTATGGCTCCCTTGCTCCCACCCATTACCTTGTACACCAGCTCGTGGCGCTACTCATGATGCTTGGAGAAAACAGGGCACCCTGGCCCAGAATTCTCTCTGGTTCTAAAAGCGGTGAGAGTAGGCAGGGCAACAGAGGCTCTGAGAGCTGGGCCCCTGAGGCTGTGCAGGTGGGTGAGGCTCTGTGGTGGGTGAGGTTGTGCGGGTGGGTGAGGCTCTGTGGTGGGTGAGTCTGTGCAGGTGGGTGAGGCTCGCAGAGAAGGCACTTATGGGCGTGTGGTTCCTAAGGACTCAGAATGCATGTGCCCGTGATGAGGATGGGGAGAGGGGGACAGTGCAGGGGTGTCCCAGGAGCTGGTCTGAGGGCCCCGCAGACCTCAGCCACCCCCACGCCCTGAGGAGCCTGGTGGGCAGACTGGGGGTGAGTACCAACCACACAGCCCACGTGCACCGCCCACTCCGAGGTCGGAGATAAACACGTGCAGGGGGACCTCACGGGAACTGTCACTGCCTGGCACAGTCTCACGCAAACCCTGTGGGGGCCCCCTCGCACCCTCTGGACAGTCTCAGTCCCGAGCTGGCTCCCAGGGGAGGGACGGCCAGCAGCCTGAGCATGCGGGGACCATGCGGGACTGTGCAGCTCCCCGGGCTACGCCCCAGCCCCTCGCCTGCTGCTCTGTAAAGGGCCCAGCAAGTGACATCCGGATAGCATTGAGGGCGCGGTCGGGTGTCAGGGACAGTCCACAGACGCACAAGGACAGTGGCTCCCAGAGAGCCCGCCCCTCGGCGGGCGCGGAGAGGCAGGTGTTGGGCCTGGGCCTCACCCCCCACCGAGGGCGCTCCAAAGATCGAAGCCGCGAGGAATGTTCAGACACCAGTGGTTGGTCACTGTTTTACCTCCAAGCTAAATATTTTGTCAACTGGCAACAGTTAGGAATCTACAACAGAGGAATTTAAGAAAAGAAACACAGAAATTAAGGATTAGGCTGTTTATATAAGATTTTACAAAACGGGTCATTACCCTCGGATGCTGACGTGATAAAAATATATTAACCTGAGTTGGTTCATAACAGGTATGTCGTTTAGAAATGTAAGTCAATTTTTGGACGTGCCGTTTTACAAAGCGCGCGTTTGTTTAAAGCTCGGTTTAACGTGCGTGGCAGTGTGAGACAGATGTCAGCTGAAACCACGACCGCCCTCACAAAGCAAGCCACATCCCATTGAATCACTGCAGAGGCTCAGAAACCGCCCTCTGCAGCAGCTGCGATGTACGGTCCCCAAGTGGCAGGAAACTGAGAAATACACCAGTAAGATACCATCCTCTTTACTAAAACTAAAGCTATTTGCACATTAAACTGTGTAACTGGTCACACACCGAGGAGTTCCGTGGACGGAGATTCGCGTGACGTGGCGTGTTCCCTCGCCCTCACTCCTCTGCTCCGTGAAAGGGCGGACAGCAGAGCAGTGGAGTCCAAGAACAGGGCCCCTCGAGTCCCCAAGGTTAGAAGAAAGCGACTTCTCACCAGTGGCCACTCTGAGTCTCAGAGACCGGTTAAGAGCAGAGCCCTCCCTGGGTGCTGCCTTTGGGGAGGTGCCAGGAGTCCCTGAGAGCTGAGCTGCTCAGGGAGGCAGGACGGGGAGGAGGGGGGGCAGCTGGCCTCAGGCTTCCGGAGACGAGAGAGGGCCTGTGAGAAACCTCAGGAACCGAGACCAGTGACGAGCAGGACCTGCACGAGTCTCTGTGGCAGGCATGCCGGGCCCTGCGGGGACCATGCAGGTCCATGAAACAGGCGTATGGGTCCATGCAGGGACCATGTGGGCCTGTGCAACAGGTGTGCTGGGGACCATGCAGGGCCATGTAGATCCACGCAACAGGTGCGTGGGTCCATGCGGGGACCATGTGGGCCTGTGCAACAGGTGTGCTGGGGACCATGCAGGGTCATGTAGGTCCACGCAACAGGTGCGTGGGTCCATACGGGGACCATGTGGGCCTGTGCAGCAGGCAGGCCGGGGAACATGCAGGGCCATGTGGGGTCCATGCAGCAGGCAGGCCGGGGAACATGCAGGGCCATGCGGGGTCCATGCAGTAAGTGTGCCGGGGACCATGTGGGGGCCATGCAGGGGCCATGCAGAGCCATGCGGGGACCATGTGGCTGGGCCACGTGGGGCATCTCGGAAACAAGGGTAACACTGAAACTCTGAAACCTAATCAATGCCTATGGTCATGTGTCTGGAGCTGCCACATCTAAAAACACTGAAACCTAAGTCACTCACACGAAGGTGCCCTGAGACCAGCGATCCTGAACCCCTGGGACAGGCTTCTACCCGGCCTTCATGGCCACCTTCTCAGTGAGCAGCCCCAATGCCCAGGCTCCACACCACACCAGCGCGTGGACTCTGCTCTCAGCTGCCGGCCAGCCTGCCGCCACAGCTCCCCTGAAGGGGTTTCCCTGCCTCCTCTTTGTCCCCCTCCCCTCCCAGCACAGGCACTGGGGCAGCCAGACTCGGCCACCTTCGGCAGGAGAGCCATGCCCACTGCCTGGCGGGTCAGCACCTCTCTTCCTTCCCCACTGCACAGACACGGGCACAGCAGCACGAGGCTCGGCTCCCTCTCGGTGCTGTAGGCTCTGCTCCAGACCCAAGGCCCTTCCCTGCTCCTCCTGGCCTCCCAGCCTCTCCCACCGACAACAACGGTGCTGAGGTCGGCGGCCGCCACGAGGCGTCCCTATCTGGGTGAAGCCTGCAGACCTGGACAGAGCACCGCCCCCCCCCACCCCCACCCCCCGTGCACAGTCCCCTTCCTGTTTATCTCAGAGCGGCAGGAAAGTGAGTGGAAGGGCCCCAAGTCCCGCTGATGCCTGTGCAAGCGATAGCCACAGAGGTTTCACCAAAACACGCGCTCCCCTGAGGACTCGATGATAAGCAGGTTCCTGTTTGTCCCGCGCGAGGATGCTGGGTCCAGGCTGCTGGGGCATGTGCGGGCCGGCGCCTCTGGCAGACGGCTCCTTTGTGGGAAGTTTCACGGCGGCACAAACCCGCTCATCCCCCTCTTCTCCCCTCTGCGCCCCCAGGATCCACCTGAAGGGCCTCACGGGGTCGGCCGGCAAGATCAGCAGCATCAGCCAGCCGGGGAGCGACTTCAGCACCAAGGACGCGGACAGGGACCGGTGCATCTGCAAGTGCGCGCAGATGCTCACAGGAGGTAGGCACATCCTGTCCGGGTGGCCGTGGGTCAGCTGTGCATGGTGACCACGTCCACATTCACAGAAGGCCTGCCCGCGGGACAGAGGCTTGCTTCTGCTTTGTCCCTGGAGCTGCCAGCGCCAGGAGAGAACCTGGCACCTGGTGAAGGGCAGGCAACTCAGTCCAAGGGCCACATCGCAGAGCGCACTGTAAATACTGCACCCGAGTCCTTTCAAAGAAACAAAACACCCAGGCACAAACAGCCGCTCTGCCGCCCGCCCCAAGCTGACCACATTATGTCTCGCTGCATACGAAATGGCAACAACCCCGCATGAGTGGCACCACACTCTCTCTCTCTGTCCCTCCATGCCTCCCTGCAGGCCTGGGCACCGTGAGCTGGTGGGGGAGAGCAGGCACCCAGCCCCTGGGTGCAGATGGGGGCCAGCCTGCCCTGTGCTCTACACTCATCCGGCTTCACCTCAGTGAGCACTGCTCGGCTTTCAGTTTTTTCTTTTTATCTAACTCTACTGGACACTTAAAACTTGGGGTTATATTTTAAACAGAAAGAATTTCTCAGGGGGTGGGGCAGCCTGGGCCAGTCCAGGTCAGGGAGCTGGGGAACTGGAAAGGGTGTGGCTGCCAAGAGCCACCCCGAGGCCTCGGTGTCCCCGTCCCGACGTCCTGCCTCCTGCGCGTGGCGTGGTCTCCCCACACAGGGCCAGAGCCCCGGGGAGAAGCCCGCCGGAGCCCCGCCCACCGTGCACGGGCACCCTCCCCCTGAGGCCCCGCCCAGGGCACCCAGGACACCCTCGCGTAAAATGCAGGGAATGTGTGCGTGGACCGGAGGGTGGCTGCTCCCGGGAGGTGGCCCGTCCTGACCCTCTGCTGCGCTTCACAGGCTGGTGGTTCGACGCGTGTGGCCCCTCCAACCTCAACGGAATGTACTACCCGCAGAGGCAGAGCACCAACAGGTTCAACGGCATCAAGTGGTACTACTGGAAGGGCTCGGGCTACTCGCTCAAGGCCACGGCCATGATGATCCGGCCCGCGGACTTCTGAGGCCTGCGCCTGCGGCGGGGTGGGGGCTGGCTGCAGCGTCCTCCACCGGAGCCGGGACACGGCTGCACTGTCCCTCCGCCCCAGGGGGAGGCCCCGGGGCCCGAGTCAGAGCCCCCAGACTCCCCGCTGACACCTGCCCTGCTCGGCAACCCAGCACAGCCGACCTTCACCTCGTGCCCTGCAGGGCGTCTGCGCAGAGACGAGCTTATGCTGCAAACGGATGGTGGCTCGCTCGCGGGCTCCGTGTCATGCCGAGCGTGCCGTGTCGAGCGCATCGGTGAATAACTGGAACAGCCCCGGCTCTGGGGTAGCCGGGGCTGCCGGAGAGGACGCGGCCTCCATGCCCAGCACAGACTCAGGCTCCCGGGGGGTCAGAGTGCCTCTGCCCTCTCTGGGTGCTTTAATCTTCATCTGGAAGCAGCGTGTCTGCACAGGCGTCGCCAGTGAGTTCTAAGCTAATGCTCCAAAGATGTCACGTTTATAGGGGGAAACTCCCAGGATGTATTCTTTTATTTTATGTAAAGATTGTACTACTTGTTTTTGCTGCCTGACTGTTAACTATGAAGGTATTTTTAGTAATTAAATATAACTTATGAGGCGAGATGACGACAGTGAACTTTCGTGCTAATGTTTACAATTCGGCAATTTGATTCCAAAACGAAGGCCCTGCATTCTGACAGGAGGCCTCTCCCTCTCCGAGGAGAGCGCCTGGGTCTGCTCTCCGGACAGACCGCCCTCACCACCCATCCCCAGGCTCTTCCCTCCCTCCGGTTGGCAGGCCGGGCAGGAAGCCCCAACGTGGGACGTTCGAGAAGCCGTAACCTCCCTCCTTGTACTTCAGGGGAAAGGTGATGTGCATTATCAGTACGCTGTTTATCAGTGTCTCCCACAAACTCTGAAAAGGGGGTTTGAAGCACAAAACCTAAATCTGGTGTTTCCCTCGCAGTCAGTCGCGAGTGTACGACAGTGGGAGCGAGAGGCTCGCCCAGGCTGCACTCAGGCCCCGGCCCCGACCCGGGGCTGACTCGGGTCTGTCCCGAGGCGCATGGACAGGTGGCTCTGAGCTGGAGGCCCGCAGGCATTTTGGTTTCCATCCAGTTGTCAGGCAGCTCAGCCAGACGGATAACCAGCAACCGTTCACGTGTCTTCATCATCTTCCACCCTACCACAGCTGTGTCCCTCGGCCCCACCACAGCCGTGCCCCTAGATCTCACCACAGCCGTGTCCCTTGGCCCCCCCACAGCTGTGTCCCTCGGTCCCACCACCGCGTGTCCCTCGGTCCGTGTTCTTCTCTAACTTATGTGGCCCCAGGGCACCCGCCCACAGCTCATCCACAGACTGGCCGGGTCGGGCGCTCCCTCGCCCGTGTCTCCCCTTATCAACGTGAGGCTTTATAACCATCAGAGGTGCCCGCTGTGGGAGGGGGGCATCTGATGAGACTCTCGGGGGGGAGGAGGGCACGTTTCCAGATCTCGGGAGCTCACGCAGTGCGAGGGGAGCTGGCAAGGACACCACCCGGACCGCTCACCACGCAGAGCAGCCAGGTTCGACGCATTTCCAGGGCACCCGCCGGTGTCCTCGGGCTGCCTGTCGCTCAGTGAGAGCGACGGGACCATGACCTTGTGCTGTAACTCCACGCTTCAATCCCTCACAGGGTTGAAAGCCGCGCTGAGAGGAAATGCTCTGCGAAAACATCTACAAAGCTGAGAGAAATCAAAGCAATCATTCTAAAAATGAAACAGAACCACCAAGACCTTGAAAGCCTCACGATTCAGGGCAGCGGCCAACCCCTGCCACACGATAATCACCAAACACCCGAGCGGCCGAAACGCACCCAGGCTGCCGCCGATACAACTGCCACTCCTCTCCCAGGTGATGACCGTGTGAACGAACACACCGCACAGTCCTGCCTCCCAGTCACCCGAGCCCGCCTGCAAGATCAGGCCTCCGCCTTCGGAAGCCAGGCAGGCCCTGGGACTTTCCCATTCGCTTCGGACACCCTGGAAGGAACTCAGGCAGGGGGAGCGAGTTTGGGAAGCGAGAAAACAAAGCCCCCGCGTCCTGCGGGCAGGCACGCGTGTATGCCTCTCAGGTCTGTCCGATGGGCAACGGCAGCAGCATCATCGCTCAAAGCTGCGAGCGGATACAACAGGGCCTTCTCGAGACCCCGCCTCTTCATTTTTGTCTTTCTGGCCTGAGGGCTTCATAATGAAAGCTTTCTGAAAAGCATTTCTCACAACTTTTTGCAAAGCGTTCTCCCATTTGTTCTCACAAGTAAACAGTCTCTGGATGTCTTTCTAGTTATGCGCATAATTGCTCTTGATTTAATGAACATCGGAGCCCACAGCTTTGCTAATAATAATTTCTCAAGAAACCGCAGTTGAAGTTCCCGCCACAAAGTAACGCCTGACTCACCGGAGCAGCGGGAAAGGAGTCGGAGAGTTCGAAGGGCTCCTCAGAAATCCAGTGACCCAGCTCCAAAGACCACAGGACCTGCAACGGCACAGAAGGGAGGCGTTTTTAACATTTATTGTCAAAGATTCTTCGAGAACAACAAGCCACCTAGAAGATCGCGCAGAAACAAAACACACGAAAACCCAGTGGCACATGTACACCCCCGGATTGGAGCAGACACTTGTTGCACCCCGAAGGGCCCCAGGCGGCACATGGGTAATGCCTAGTGTGGTATGGTCTCCTGATGACTAGACGCCAGGGCTGCTGTCTCACGGAGGCCAAATACAAAGAGAGACCCCCTGCTCCTAGACACGGAACATCCCTTTAAAACCACGCGTCTCCAGTTTAAGGAGACGTAGCCCATGCTCAGGAGAGGTTTCCACAGTCTTATTTACTAAAAAGAAAGGCACAAAATTAGGAGGAGACAGGCAAGAGGCCCAAACTTAAAAAGCAACCCGTCAGACACTTTCAGAATTTGCCAGAACACACGTGAGAGACCCCCCAGACGCGTGAAGACGAAATATCTCATGAACACGCTTTCATCACCACCTGAATCCACACATTTACATGATCAAAATAATGCCTTCATTTTGATTCAGCAACACCTGAGGCGGGCTCTGCTCTGTGACCGAATCCCTCTAGCCTGTTTCTTCGCTCCGGCAGGATTCACACCCGGAGCCACCACGTAACACACGTGTCTGTCACGCCACCTGGGACATCCCCTCTTCCTGCAGTGGCTTCACAGAGCTACGGCCTTCTTCTGCCTGAACTGCTGGCGACGAAGCGGAAGCCCTCCCTTTCGGGAATTCCTATGGCTCAGAACCGCCTGCAGGAGCCGGCCTGAAACATCCCCTCCCAACACAGCCAGCACTACCACAGGGGACGGCCACGCTCTTTCTCAGAGAAAGTGCCTGGCAGGGAAGTCAGGCGCAGGACACAAGGTCCGAATGCTCCCCCAGCACTGGCCGCGGCCCTAGACAAGGAGTTACCACCAACGCTTTCCTGGCTCCTGTATCGTCCGTATGTGACCATGAGTCAGATCCTCGCCAGGGCCTGGAAACGCCCCACCCAAGGGGTCAGGCTCCGTGGGAGCGGGAGGCAGGCCACACAGGGTGCCCAGCACAGACCCTGGGAACCCAGAGGGGAACCCTGGCTGTCCAGGCAGGGGTGGGGATCCTTTCTCGCCAAGAGCCGTTTGGATATTTATAGCATCATCCTTGGGCCAGGCAACATCATCCATTTATTTGGTCTCACATCTAATGAACTCTGGCAAGGCCAGACCAAACGATGTTATGGGCCTTATACGGCCGGTGGACGGGACGCTCCCTGCCCCCCGCCCCCCATCGCGGTCTAGGAGACCTAGAAAGGGTTGGCAAGGAGCTGAGGTTTACGGGGAGCCCCAGGGAGCTCAGCAGGCAGAGGGGAGGGGATTCCAGTGGAGAGAGGACCTCCAGCCAAGACGGCCCCTTTCTGGTGGAGGGGGGTGCTCTGGAAGAAAGGCAGGGAGGCGGGGCGGTTGGGCCCGTCTGGGAGGCAAGAGGGGTGCTGCTTCTTTCCCTGTGTGCTGGGCACTGGCTCGGGCAGGGGAATCAGAAGAAAAGCCGGGAGTGAGCGCTTAGGCTGGGCCCTCGATGGCCTGGGGAAGCAGCAGGGCGAGGAAACCTGCCCCTGGGGAGGGCCCCCGACAGGGTGTGCCCGGGGACCCCTCAGTCCTCAGGTGGACCTGTGGGTCTATGTGCATTTTGCCAATTAGGCCACGGTTTGGTTGTCCCCAATTTTACTGCCTAACCAACATTGCACACTCGCGAGCACACACACACACACACACACACACACACAGACTTAGGAAGTTCAGTGGAAAGGGGTTTATAAATTTGGAAACTCCACACTAAAGCCACGTTTCTCCCGGAGCTTTCTGGGTGGTTACACACACTCAGAATAGCTGTTTGCCTGGCTTGTACTGGCCACTGTCACCAAGAGAGACACGCGAGCTGCATGGTTGGTTCCTCGAGGTCAATGCTTAGGCCAGGAAGCCAGCTCCGAGTGGCCAGGAGGCAGCAGCACCCGGGACCAGAGTCAGGGAGCATCTTGGACACGTCGTAGCACCGTGTCCACGTAGAATCCACATGAAAATACCAGCCGAGTTCAACAGCCTCTGGGAAAACTTACATTCTCCGAGCGTGTCCCTCCCTAAATGGTATGAAAATAAAACCATACGGCGTCAACAGTACACTGCTGGCAAGTGAATTGCATGTTTCGTTTCTCTACATACCTAAAGAATGAATATTTTACAGAGGTAACAGAAAACATAAATTTGACTGTAAGGAAATCAAATTGGAAATAAATTACGGAAAAAAGTATACGCTTTTCCCTTTAGAACCTTCCCTAGCCAAACGGATCTTTATCTCTGTGTTCAAAATAGAGAAAGTATCTCTGCAAGACAACAGTAAAGACCACAGTGACCCTAAAAACAAGAAGTAACCCAACCTTTTTCCCACCATACATGTGATAGGAAAGTAACACAGAAGCTACGTAGAGGAGGCTGGGGTTGAAGGAATACAGAGGGTCCATCCCAGGTGGCACAGCCTGGGTGGTGAGTTCAGCATTCACTACCAATGAACGTGATATTGTAACACTCGTAGAGCAGGAACCTTGATGAATTCAACGAGAAACCTTTCTCTTGCCTGACTGTTGGAGCCATAGCCACTGATGCTCCAACGTTCCATGATGTGGGAGCTCTTACTCCATGCAGCCAGACCACCCGCATCCACGCTCTCCTCACTTTATGTACATGGAATCATTCCACTTGTGTGTGTGTGCACGCGCGGGGGGAACACACCATGACTGCAAGCCAGCCGGAAACAGTGCTGTCAAAGGTGCGAGGCAAGCAGAGCACCCTGCACGAGGAAAAACCAAGTCTCCTCCGGTCACAGGGCACCCTGAGCACGGCCAACAGGCAGCTGAAATGACGGGGTCAAAGGCAGGGAGGGTCTGCAGCAGACAGGTGGCCATGTGGTCCCTGCTCCGTGGTCAGGGGCTCAGAAGGCAGAGCTCAGCTCGGATGCCAGGGTCTAGAGAAGGAAGGCGACAGGGAGCGTCCAGTGACGGCTTCAGATCCCCGGAGACAGGAAGCAGGCGGCAGAAGTCGGAAGAAGGGGTAGAACAGGGAGGAGGGGGCTCTCTCCTCCCCAGCCACGAGGCAGACGTGAAACCAGACGGAGCAAAGCTGTCCTGTCGGCCTCACCCTGGAGCAGGACAGGGGTGTGTTTGCTGGGGACAGTGACCAGCCCCAGCAAAGGCAGACACACACAGACTGCTGCGTGGCCGCCCTCCACCCAACCCCCTCCCACACACAGCACACTGTCCACACGCCGCCCAGGCAAGAGCTCACACCACGTATCCGGGCCTGCTATCCCCGTAATTCATGCCGTTACTGCGTCTCCAGAAGACAGACTCGGGCCAAACCAAACAGCGGGATTCCCGGCCACGCTGACGACAGGCCCAGACAGCCGATGCGCCACCGCCTCGCGAGGGCCCGTCTGGGGGCGGGAGACAGCAGGGCTCCGGGGGGTGGTGCCCAGATAACCTGCGGGACTGGAGGACGACCTGAGGGCAGACGGCGTGAGAGAACTGCCTTCTTAGAAATCCTGCAGCGGCTCAGACAGGCCCCCAGCAAAGGAAGCCATCACACAGTGTCAGCGCTTACCTCAGGAAGGCAAACAAAAATGACCAGAAAGGGAACAGAGTCAGCACATCATATGGCTCAGCTCAAACAGCACTCACATAAGCATCCACACGGGCGTGTGTGTGTACCTGTGTGTGTGCCTGTGTGTGTGTGTGTGTGTCCATACTCATCTACGAAACGTCAAACAAAACTATCAGCACAGTGGGCAGCCAGGGACGGGGCGGGAGGAGCTGGCCAAAGCCACACGTCCTCTGTCGGTCTTCCCCACAGTCTACAGGCCATGCCCAAATACGGCGGAGAGACGCATGTAGGTAGAAATCCAGAGGCTATTTTAGGGGTGGAATCGGGCGGGGACACCACAGGGCAGGCAGTGGCATTTTTTATTGTAAGCCTCATAAACTGCACTTGGTTTTCTCAGCACTGCGCTTTGGGAAACTGCAGACTTGCAGAAGACTCGCCCAAATCGTTCTGAGCGTTCTCATCCCCCGGCCCCTGGATTCCTCACTGTGTGCATCTCCAATTGGCTCTGTTTCCAAAGCGCTTTGCTGACCAGACCCACTGTGGAGATCTGCACAAACCTCGCGCTGGACTTGTAACGGGAACTGAAGTGAAGCTACAGACCAGAAGCGTAGAGAGTACACGTTCTCCAGTTCATAGCATCTCTCCCCCTTTATTCTGGTCTAGTTTGATTTCTTTCATAAGAGCTTTGTAGTTTTCAACAAACTTTAGATCCTGCAAGTATTTTGTCAGATTTCAACTTAAATATTTCCGTGTCTGGGGGTGTAATATAAATTGGATTTTATAATATTAGAATACCAGTGGTTCATTTCTCATAGACAGAAATACAACCGAATTTTGCATATGAGCTTGTATCTGTAACATGGCTGGGCTCAGGCTAGTCGCTGTGGAGCTTTTCTGTAGATCCGGTGACATTTCCGATGCAATCGAGTCCCTCCTGTGAGTGGGCAGTCTAAGCTCTCCCTCCCCCTCGCATAGGCATCTGTATTTTTTCTTGCCTTATCGCACTGGCTAGGATTGCCCAGCAAGAGCATTCAGGTTGCATGAACCACCCTGTGAGGCAGGCGGCTTGGTGTGGATTATGACGGAAGAGCATGTACACTCAGTGTCCCTGTGTACCAATTTGTGTTTCGACGGGAAGCAGAGGCTTTTCCCACTTAGTTCCATCTCGTTTTTAAGTAAAAAAGTATAGATTGTTATCTACTCCAGGTACTGGTGAGTGGCCATGGTGTGCTCATTAGCTGCCTCAACTTCTTATTCCCCAGAGAATTAGAAAATCCGAGTGGTCAAAGTATTACAGCTCAAAATCAGTAAGTGTCCCTTTTCAGGACAAAAACAATCGAATTAGTTTTTCCTAACATTCATCTTAATTTCTTAATATTTTCTTAACTTCCTAAGAACTCTTCTCAACCTGTGGGTCATGAGAACCGCTAGCAGGGTCACCTAAGACCATCAGAAACCACAGATACTTACAATTCACAGCAGTAGAAAAATTAGTTATGAAGTAGCAACGAAAATAATTTTATGGTCGGGGGTCCCCACAACATGAGGAACCGTATTAACTGGTCTCAGCATTAGAAAGGCTGAGAACCACTGTTCTAGAGGGAAGGTATGTGTCTTTCCCACAACCAGACAGTGCAATGAGCTAAGAACCCAGAACCCATGCCACGGGTCAAACCAACCTCAACCGCTTCAGGGCTCGTGACAAAAGACAAGCCAGTGACCGTTCTGTCCCAGGAAAGCCTCACACGTCACTGTGAGAACGAAAGCATCCCTGTGGTCAATGAATCGCCCTGCACAGAAGTTAGACGTGGGTTAAACTTGGGGAGCAAAGACCAGGCTGTCCATCGTATAATTTTTAATGATAAATAGCGGAGTGCTTATGTCCTGGACACTGGGGCCGAAATCAGAGGAGATCTAGACTTCTGAAAAGACCCATGGCGAGGTTTCAAGGCAATAACATGGGTTCCAAAATAAGTCATTCCTCGTATTTCCAACCATCTCGGAACACCGAGGGAGACTTCCTGTGATTGCACGGAGCTTCTTTAAAACACTAATCTGTGCAGCAGACGCAATGCTGCCTCCAAGAGGCCGCTTTCCG
>PVJN01021474.1:0-34684 GCA_004026805.1 Lasiurus borealis | reverse complement strand
GGGAAGAGGTGCACAAGAGGTAATACGAAATGGCACCATTCAAGGGAGGCATACTCTCTCTAGGATGGACTCACCAATTTCTGTAACTCATATTCACTTGGTCCTCAGAGTCCCCATCTCTGAAAAACTAAGTGTCCCCGCTCCACTGATTTCCATACCGGCAGCAGTAATGTAAATCTTAGCCTGCAAAGGTCTTATATGTTCTTGAAAGAGTCACATAGGCGAAGTTACTGCCACTGGAGCCCTGCTTATGAGCAGTGGGGGGCTGAGATTTTGAGATCAGGTGGTCATAAACCATAGCACAGCCTCGGAGTAGGTGCACAAAGCCCATTACAAATGTAGTCATGCATGCACACATACACACATGTGCATGTGCACACACACCTCACTATCTAACCTTTACGCTAACACAATGGTAGCACCACTACTCAGCCCAATACGACGGAGCTTCTTTTAAGCAGAAGAATGACTCCAGGACAAAGAGATGTGGCCAGGTGCCATATATAAAAAGAATTTCTTTTTCAAATATATTTTCATTGATTTGAGAGAGGAAGGGAAAGGGGGAGAGATGTAGAAACATCAATGATGAAAGAGAATCATTGACTGGCTGCCTCCTGCAGGCGCCCCACTGGGGATCATGCCCACAACCCAGGATTGTGCCCCGACTGGGAATCGAACCATGACCTCCTGGTTCATAGGTAGTGGATGCTCAACCACTGAGCCACACTGGCTGGGGCCATCTCCGTTCTCTTTACAGTGAGAAACCTTCACCCTTTCCCTGGGCCAGGGGTAGCTGTCTTGTAACATCACCATGACATCAAGTAATGCTTGAGGGCAGCAAAGGAGGGTTAAGGAAAATAACCCTTTCCTCTAGAACAGTGGTTCTCAACCTTCCTAAGGCCGTGATCCTTGCATACAGTTCCTCATGTGGTGGTGACCCCCAACCATGAAATTTTGCTACTGTTATGCATCGTGTTGTAAATATCTGCATTTTCCGATGGTCTTAGGCGACCCTTGTGAAAGTGTCATTCGACCCCCAAAGGGGTCGCATCCCACAGGTTGAGAACCGCTGTTCTAGAACAGAGAGGCTCCGGATAACCAACGCAGGACAATAATTCAGAGGACCATAAGGGCCAATAAGCCAGCATGGGCCACGGGCAAGCCAGTCTACCCGCGTTCATGCAGGAGGAAACCACTTCCGCTCAGCCCATGCATGTGCACACATGCACAGGATAATATGTTTGCAGAGCTGCCTATTTACATGGTTAATTTGGGTTTCGTTGGCAAACAGACATTAGTTTGAGGCAATTACTCTGCGCACGGACACCGCGTGATCTGCGTCGGCGGCTGAACAGCACGGGGAATGGATGCGGAGGAGCATATGGCTGTCGGCGCATAATCACAGCATTACCTGCACATATTAGTTACATAGCAGTTACATTACAATTAGCGCTGTTTCCCAGCCATTCAGAAGCAAAGAACGTGTTTTAATTAAGTCAGCGCGGAGTGTGGAGCAGGGCTGCGTGGGGGAGTGTGCCAATGACTCGCAGCATCGCATCTACTCGGATGTGAGGTGCATGCTGAGCGTGAAGCTTTGCTGATAACGACACTGACTGTGCTCTTCCCGTGACCTCAGGGTCAAAGATGCTAAGCTGCCTTCAGGCATGTGTGTAGGCCAACTTAAATCCTGGAGTCACGGACAACTGTCAGGGCTGGAAGGACCTGAGCAAGTGTCTGGTCCAGCCACCCATTCTCCGGAGGAGACAGCTGAGGCCAGGGCAGGCAGACAAGGAGACTGAATTGCACAGATGGATGAGCAAAACTGAGAGCAGACCCCAGGCCCCTGACCTGCATCCCAGGCCAACTCCAGCACACAACCGCGTCACAACATGGCTGTCCCACCTGTGATGGTGACAAAAAATGCCTCATGCAGTCCATTTCCCCAAAACTGGGAATCACACACATCAGACACTCAGCAAACGAAGTGGAATCCATCCCTCACATCAGTGAATGGTTGACAGGAACAGGGTGAAGGCGCTTGTCCTAAGTCCTGGGGCCACATGGGTAGTAAACACCCCCATTTCTCCACACAGGACCTAGCCCTTGTGCTTTAAAGCGCGTGGCCCCCCTAAAGACGGGAAGTCATTGAAATGTGCTCCGGTGACAGGAGCCACGCTCTGTCTGTCGTTTGGATTCCAGACATCCCATTCCCTGGGTGACCCTGGGCAGGTGACTGTGCCTTCCTGTGATCTCTCTATCCTACTAAATTACACATTTAAATGCTTTCCTCTCCTTTCATTACAAAGAGGATTTTTTTCCTACCACAAGGCTCCGTGTTCGCACCAGTATAATCCTGAGGTAGCTACTGCCCTCTCTTCGCTGGGTGGGATGGGTCCGAATATTCCTCATCCCCCGCGTTCCCCACGCTGCCCACGGGACCAGCGTCTCCATCCTCTCTCCCTCCCGCAGCAAACGTGAACTTGAAGCCGAGAGGAGGGACGCTGCAGGATGCTGTGATTACCAGCGGGCCAATTGAGGAGAACAAATCGCATCCCTGCATAATCAACAGCTTCTCCCGAACCGTTTCTGTCCTTCCTCCCCGGCACCCCATTTAACACTCCACGCGGGGGAAACGGAACATCTGAGCCCGCGCAGGGAAAGCAGGCGACGGGAGAGCCGGCTAAGAGATTGCCGGTGTCCGTCAGGAACAAATGACCATGTAATAACTCGGTAATTACATGGTAACTAGAGCTGATTGGGCCTGTAAATTACATCGCTGTCACCTCCGGGTAATGATGCAGCTCTATCTCCCATCTCCAGGAAGCAGCCGCACGTGGTCCGCCGTCACGGGGAGATAAGGGAGCGGCGCGCTTGGGGCTGGCAAAGCAGATTTGCTGCCGCTGATAGGTGACAGGGAGAGAGGCGGAAATGGGGGATTTAATGATTTTCCCGGGGAGGCATTAGTCTTGCCATCCGCAGCGAGATATCCATTACCCAGACAGTGTCCTTCACCCTTAATCAGAGAAATTGATTAAGGTTCCCAATATTGGGGGTGGGGGTGGGGAAGGGGAACGGGCTCCCTGACACAAGCACACGAAATAGGATACACCTGCATGGGCGCACACATACACACACACACACACACACCAACAGCCAATCCACATGCCAAGAGACATTTCATCAACATCAGGACAGGTAACAGTTCACCCAATATTTTAACACGGGAGAGAGTGGAGTCGCTTTTGATGCAGCGACTCCACTGAGACTGTTATGCAGAGGCATTCACGAAATTCCTGGTGGTAGATTATTCAGCAAATACCGGTTGACAGCCCACTGCGAGCAGAGCACGCTGCGAGGTGTGAGAGACGAAACAAAGCAGCGTCACAGTCAACCCTCTCCCTCAAGCATCCCAGTCCGCTTGCAGAGATGATGCAAAGGCCTAAAAAAGTTAAACGATCACGCCACGAGGCAATGCATAATTAACTGCCAAACGACTGGCGCAGACGATGGGGGCCACACAAGTAGAAAAATCGAGGGAGCACACTTTGGGGGTGCGCCATGGTCAAGATAGCTTCTCGGGGATTCAAATGAGCATCCGAGGCAGCCAGAATCCCAAGCTCGCGTAAGGTCTCTCAGATGCATTACAAATTCCTCTCGCTTCGCGGTCCTCTCAGCCCTCCGAAAGAAAACAAACAGCAATAACAAAAATAGAACCGATTTTTTCCTCATTAAGGAAAGAGAGGATCCCTGGGAAGAAAAACATCACAAATCAGAGCATGATCGAGTCTAAAACTGTGTTAGCCGAGGGGTGAGGAGACCAGAAATACACTCATAGCTTCAGCATCCCTATGGCGGCTGAGTATATGTAGAAAATCTGTCCGCAGCCGTAGGAACGTGCTCTGAGAGATGCAGGGATTTAGCAGCTTTAGCCCAAAACCTGAAGAATTACCATCATCAGGTTAAGAGAGGACAAAATCCTTAATCAAAGCATCCAGCCACTCATGTTGTTAATATGGGACGCGACTCATTGAAGATCAAATGGGTGGAGGGTTATTTCTCTGAGACAGTGAGGAAAGGGTCTAAGCATCTCTGTACCCCTCACCCCTAAACTCTCAACCTTCTGGTTGATATTCATGACTAGGTGTCAACTGAACAGCACCATGATAGAGTTACTGGGCAGCCATTGCTGAGGGTGAATTAAAATGGCCGCTTTGTATTTTTTTCCGGATACTTGCCACTGTCTAGTCTCCCACTTAAGCCAGCTTTGGGCTGGCTAACCTTCCAGCCACAGATACCCAACAGCATTTAGCCTGCAAATGTTCCTCACTGATGGGTGAGGTGCACAGACACCCTTGGGGTAGAACTTGACATTCACTATTGAAGTTCAGGACCCTAAAAGTGACTGAAGATACAAACCCTAGCTCCATGATGCTGGCTAGTAGTTGATCCCTGCTTACGATTAAGAGGATGCCACCAGATATTCTGCTTTTACCCAAGGAAAAACTATAAAAATATACCCGCTAGCCTCTGAAACAAGAAGTCAACACTTCCCCAGATCCTTAAGCATCTGCAAGGTCTCATTCAAGATATTTCCATGATGGAATAAATTAGTGCTATCCCACAGAAAATATCTTCAGCAATCACCAGAATTCTAGTAGTAGAGTTAAAGAGAGTAGTACATATTGTTTAGGCTTCAAAACAAAAAAGTTTAAGTCAACTACTGTGTGATCATGAGCTACCTCTCTCTGCGTCATCCTTTCCTCCCAGAAAAAATAAAAGCATTAGATGAGATCATCCTTAAGGTCTTTCCCAGAGCGAACAGTCTCTGAACTACAAAGGCCGGAATGATCAGTGCTTCAAATGCTAACCAAGAGTAATCACACCCTCCATCTCAAATGTAGATAAAGAGAAAAGGCCTCTTGTTTTAACCAACCGTTGCGTCTATAAAGCAATTCAGTCATCTAGGCTGCTGAGCTATCTCTGAGTCATAAAACATTTTCCCTCAAAAGAAGCAGGCGAGATCCTGGGGGCTGCGCTGTGACAAATCGCTGCTGGTCGCAGAGGTCTTTGTCTGGTTTCACACGCGCGGACTGTCGTCCTTCTGCGGCGAAACACACGCTCCATTTGTTCCCCGTGACACATCCCTCCAGGAAGCAGCGGCCTCTGGGAAACTTCTTCAGCTGCCTCAAGTGGGTCTTCATTTGGCTCCGGGAGGCAGCTCCTTCGGCGAGGACTGGACTCCTCTCTCTCTCTCTCTCCCCGCCTGCTCCGCTCATTTTATTTACAGTGGCCGCAAGATCAATATCGCCTCCCCTGGAAATAAAGCTTTCTATTTTGCATCGGAATTTATATTCAATAGCTGCTGGAAAAATCATTATCACGCAATAATGTCCTATTCGCGACTCGTGCCATCTATTCCGCTTGGCAGATGGCCAGATGTTTGACTGCCTGACACCCAGTCCATTTGGTGCACGACCGAAATAAAAGCGTACGTTGCCTGGAAATAACGTGAGACACACTTTAACCATCGAGCCAGGGATGACTGGGCCACTTTCTCTCGCAGGGGAATTGTCAGGCCTCCTGAAAATCACCCGGTGCGATGGCCGACAGGCACGGACACATTCTCATTATGTGTGTGTGTCCTGGGCAGGAAGTAAAAGCTTTCAAATGGACCAGAGTTATTACAAATTCCAGAGGTGAAGCTCTGAGGGTCTAAAAGTCTCTGTGTCTGTGGCTGTGCCTGGGCCTTGCTTATCTTGAGTTGGATTCAGTGGTCTAAATGTCGTTTCTAGTAAATTCCAAACCATCTACAGTGGTACCTTGAGATACAAGTGCCCTAACATACGAGATTGTATTGAGATCCTACCAAACGCTGAGTACCGACCTAGGTGACCGAGTGACGCTGATGAATAAAGTCTTCTTCCCTGTATGACTTAAAACTGCAAAGTTAGGCAAAATGAGATACAATATCAATATAACGTGATGAGACATGGGAATAGGATGTTGGTCTGAACACCCCGGAAGAATATTGTATCCCAGGTATAAGCTCAATGGAGCCTTCATAGGAGAGATACCATTTGAATCAGATGTCATAAAGTACAATAAAAACAATGGAAAAGATCGATTGATTATACAATGGTACCTTGAGATACGAGTGCCCTAACATACGAGATTTTTGAGATACGAGCCGTTGAGCGAGAGATTTTTGCTTTGAAATACGAGCAACATTTGAGATAGGTGTAATCGCGCAGATCGGCAGGCTGTACACGACCCACCAGTTTACCTCAACTCAAGCATCTCATAGTTTCCCAAGCATCAAGGTTATGGAACGAATTAAACTCGTGTCTCGAGGTACCACTGTATATACATATATAATCAATAACCAGGGAATGTTTCATTTTGGACATGTTGAAATTTAGCCGCCTATTGGACATGGGTCTGGATGCTTCTAACCATGTAGTTGGAAACACTTTGATGACATTCAAGTAAGGAATCATACTCAGAGATGACACTTTGGGCAGCTCCTACGCATCAACAGTTCAAGTCCAGGACACAGATGATACTTCCCACTGAGAGGGTAATAGCCGTGGGTCAGGCACGGAACCAACGTTTAAGAGACAGGAGGGCACACGCACACTAGCAGACAAAGCCAGGCAGCTGGCGCAGGAAGGAAACGGGGCTAGGAGGCCGCACTGCAGCGGCCAGGCTGAAGGGAGTTTCAGAAAGGAGAGGAGGTGACACGATTTGAACACGGCCGTGACACAGGCACTTCAGATGCATTTGGGTTGCGCATTTTGGAAACTGTGCTCAGAGCAGTTTTATTTATTTATTTATTTATTTTTAATATATTTTATTGATTTTTTACAGAGAGGAAGGGAGAAGGATAGAGAGTTAGAAACATCCATGAGAGAGAAACATCAATCAGTTGCCTCTTGCACGCCCCCTACTGGGGATGTGCCTGCAAGCAAGGTACATGCCCTTGATCGGAATCGAACCTGGGACCTTTCAGTCCGCAGGCCGACGCTCTATCCACTAAGCCAAACCGGTCTCGGCTCAGAGCAGTTTTAATAGCTGTCGCAGTTAGAACAGAGAGTCCTGTTGGCTAAAAAATAAAGAGAAACGCGGAAGTAGATTATTCTTCAAGGAATGTAAATTAAGAATATAAAAAAATGGCCAGAGAAAGAGCCAGAGAGGGAACAAAGGACTTGGATGTGTTGATTTTTGGGGGTAAAGCCAGGAGAGGACCAGAAGATTTAGAGACTCCACAAGATATATTGTGACAAAGTCTGGCTCTGAGTGCAATATTTTTTTCAACACCCAAGACAAATGCAAGCGTAAACCTGTTTTAAACGTTGATTCAGCCCTATCTCCAGCCTCGACCTAGCTTTTAAGCCCTGAATCCATATACACCATCGCCTACTTGGCATCTCCATTTGAAAGACCCTAATGGGTCTCTCAAACCTTCCAAGATCCAAACAGTACCCCAGATATACCCGCCCCCAACTCTCAGGTTTGCTCTCCAGCATATCTCCCTACTCATCACTCCAGATTCTCCCACCAAAAGCTTTGGGGTCCTTCCCTTGACACCCTTCCTTTAATATCCAGTCTACCCACCAAGCTGGATGGCTCCTCTCTAAACCAAATTCAGAGAATGCCTCATTCACATCACCCCCACTTCTATGCCATGCTCAATGCCACCATTATGTCTCATCTGCATGTGGCATCAGTTAGCTCACTGTTCTTGCATTCAATTTCACTCTTAGAATCTCATGTTCTCAGAGTCACTCTTTGAAAAATCGGAACAAGTCATGTGGTGACTCGATATTAGTCATTTCCCTCACAAAGAGTAAAAGTTAAAGACTTTGCGTGATCTACAAGTCCCTTCCTGGTTATGGTAGATTGAAATACAGTGGTACCTCGAGATATGAGTTTAATTCGTTCCATAACCTTGAGGCCTGGGAAACTATGAGACGCTTGCATGGCAGTAAACTGATGGGTCGTGTGTAGCCGCCGATCCGAACGATGACTCCTATCTCAAATGTTGCTCGTATTTCAAAGCAAAAATCACTTGCTCGATGGCTCGTATCTCAAAAAAATCTCATATGTTAGGGCACTCGTATCTCGAGGTACCACTGTACTAGGCACTATGTCTCTATTATTTTCCCTCCAAATGTGGGCAAGCTGGACTCTTCTCATCTGGAGATTTGGTCTTTGGCCACGTGACTTGCTTTGGCCTGTGGGGTATTAGTAGATAGGATGTGAGCGGGCTGGATGCTTGCCAGGTGCATGGATGATTAGGCTCTCCTCCTGCACTCTGGTGTTCTACCTAGAAAAGCGTTTTGGGGTAGCTTCTGGCTCTTCAGCCTCAACCCCAGAGTCAACATTTGTGGCAGAGGCCTGAGCCCCGTCTCCCAGTCTACAGCCATCACAGCCCCTAAGTTTTATCTCTATGGTAATAGCTGACTAATTTGATGATTTCAGCGCCCACGGCCTTTCAGCTCTCAGCTTCTGCTTCCCTCCCTCCATCCAGCTGCCAAAGACCTATCTGCCTCTTATCTTCCTGATCACAGGCATATCCCTGCCACAGGGCCTTTTCACATGCAGCTACCACCCCCAACTCCGTAATATCCAAATAGTGTCAGTCTTCACTGCCTTCAGTTCCTACTTCAATCATCAGCTTAACAAGAGGTCATTCACGATTGCCCCTCCCTCCAGCCCTCCCTTACTCTTTGCCTTGGTTTCTTTTCCCCCATAGTACTTCATCCTATAAGTGATAACTTACATATGCTTATGTATTTTTGGCCTATAACTTACTTCTGTAGATATAGTCTGCTTCGTAATTAAATTCTCCCTATCCTATGGAGACTTTGCATTCTCCCTATCCGACAGAGGAACATTTTTTTTCCCCAACTGTTGTATGTGCATCATGGGAGATGCTATTCGGAGATAAATGGACAGATTGTACATCAATAAATATATTTATTTCATTTTTAATTGCAAGTCTTGGGATGGCCATCTGATATTTAATTATAGATTTACTAAATTAGGTTTAGTAATTGGTGAGCAAAGGTGGTAAAGAGGAGCATTAGGAAGCAAGGCGAGCCCTGTGCTTAGGGGCCAGGAAACCCCGTCACCTCCAGAGCCCTTGAGAGCTGCTCTGCATCACAACCGAGTTGTTCTGTGACTGACGTTACCATAACGACCCGTGTAACCAAATAAGACAAATGGCGTTCTCTAGGCTTTGCTCACTAAGTCAGAACAATAATATATTTGGGAAGAAGAGCTCCATCAGAAAGGATTGTAATGTTTTAAGTTCAATTTAAAGAATGATGGCTCAGTTATATGACAAATTCATTCATGTGGAACGCTGCCGGTACCTCAGAAATGAGTCTTCCCCATATAAACGAAAGGATTGGTAATGAACTTGCTGATTATCCTCCCCCCACCCCCACGCCGTTCCTCTTTCCTGGCCCATCTCCTCCCACCCTTATATGGTTTTCTTCTTTTTCTTTTAAAAAGGCAGTTTGTAAAAACACATCATTGTCCTTTAAGTTCATACATACCGCACTTCCCACTTTCTCACCACAATAGGCCCATAGGTTGGTTTTTCTGCCTGATGCACTACAAAAACTAAATTTGTTATGTGATCATTATTAGAGCAAACGTAACTTTCTGGCTGCCAGTCCGGCATGTGCTTAACCTGGAGGCCCTTACTCCCGTCACACAACAACAATAAAGGCTGAGCAAACTGAAAATCAGCCGCTCTTCTTGGATTCATCCGAGAACCAAGGTCACAGGGCAGATTGCTGCCCCAGAAATTGAAGAGACAGATAAGTGGATACAGAGAGTCACAACTTAACAGGATCAGACCAGTAACAAAAGTCTTTGTGCGAATCAATACTGGGATAGAAAAATTTAAACTGTAATTGACGAATTGTTGCAGGCACAGTGTGGACAAGTACAACAGGGGAAAACTCCAGGGGGTGCCATTCTTAAAGGGGCCTCCACACACATTTGTAAATATTACAGTTTCTTGGTGCGGAGATCAGAGAAAAGTCCTCTGCCTCTTCTGACTCTAAGTGAAATGCTATTTTCAACACCCAAGACAAATGCGAGTCTACACCTATGGTAAACTTTAATTTATTTAAGTTAATTTAAGTTAGCCATTTTGAAATATACTCAAGGCATTCTGTTATTAACAGGGCCTGCTCTCAGCAGAAATAGTTTTCCCAGAGACGACATGATCTGTGGAAAAGGACATACCCAGAATCGAAATGACCTGCAGAAAAAAATAAATGCCCAGCTGCATCCTGCTTTTGCCTTCCTATCTTAACTAAAGAGGGAAACAGAACAAAACCGGAAGCAGTTGTAAGGGTCCCAGCCCAGAGATACAGGTTACTGACCACCGGTTGGTGACTATTGCACTAGAACATGGAGACCTAATGAGAGGATTGCAGAATGCTTCTCCTCCTCCCACAACATCAAAGGAAGGCCTGTCCAGTAAAAAGAGGGGGGCACAATTGAAAAAGTGGTGAACCTCGGGTTTTGTTTAAGAAGTCTTTAGGGAATCTTTTTGTGTAAATGATGCCAGAGGAAGTTGATGCTTCTGACACCTACAGCTGTAGCGAACAGATAACACTGTCTAATCCCTAGTCAGATAAACATAAAACTTTCCACTAAACACCTATTTACCTCAATGCGATTTACCCAGACATCCTTTATGGCTTTGAATAACATCATATATATATATATATATATATATATATATATAATACTTATATGTTATATATATAAATGTAAATTACAAATATAAGTATAAATATAAATACACACACACACACACACACACAGCATACTGAAAGACAAAATCAAAGTTTGAAGAAAAGGCGTAACCATCAGGACCAAACCCAGATATGGCAGAGATATGGAAATGACCTGATTAGGAATTTAAAACAGCTATGGTTAATATTCTAAGCATTTGAAGGCAATAGTGTACAATATGTAAAAATAGGTGGGCGATGTAAGCAAAGAGATGAAACTCTAAGAACAAATCAAAAGGAAATGCTAGCGATCAAAAACACCATGACAGAAATGAAGAATGACATTGATTGGCTTGTCAACAGACTGGACACAGCAATGAAAACAAAAATCAGTAAATTAGGAAAAACAAAAGAGTGCCAATAGAAACTTCCAAAAATAAAATGAAACAAACAAACAAAAAATCACACACACACCCCAAAAAAATAAAGTAAAAAAAAAATTGAATATACAAGAACTGTGGGATGATTACAAAAGATATAATATACATAATGGGGATATCAGAAAGGGGAGAAAGGGACATGAATATTGAAAGAGACAATGACTGAGAATTTTACAAAATTAATGATATATACCAAACTAGAGATGAAGGAAATTCAGAGAGCACCAAAATCATCTATACCTAGGCACATCATATTGAAACTGCAGAAAAGCAAAGACAAAGGGAATATCTTGAAAGAAGCTAATGGTGGCTATAGTGAGGGAGCACCTTTCCTATAAAGGAGCAGGGATAAGATTTGCACCTGGCTTGTCCTCAGGACACATGTAAATAAGAGGGGAGTGGAGTGAAATATGTCATGTGTCAAAAGCAAAGAACCCCCAGCCTCTAATTCTGTATCCAGCAAAATGGTCCTTCAATCTGTTGCTAGCAGACCTGTCATGCAAAAAATGTTCATGTGAGTTCTTCAGGAAGAAAGAGAATGATGTAGAGCAGAAACTTGGATCCACAGAAAGTGATAAGAATTTTGTTTACTCATTTGATCTAAGTCAAGACATCTTTGTCAATTAGAGCTTCTGATCAGGATAAGAAAATCGGCACTCATTCTTTGAACGCGTAGCTCCATCCTAAAGCAAAGGCATTTCAGTGATCACTGAGAGGAAAAGGAAGATTGTCATTAAGATTTTGAAATGGCGGTGATAACTGGAAGGCCTGCAAGGATCTATGGTAAGAATAATCAGGTAACCGGTTTGGCTCAGTGGATAGAGCGTCAGCCTGCGGACTGAAGGGTCCCAGGTTCAATTCCAGTCAAGGGCATGTATCTTGGTTTCGGGCACATCCCCAGTAGGAGACATGCAGGTGTTCGCTAATCCATGACTCTCTCTCATTGATGTTTTTAATTCTCTATCCCTCTACTTCCTCTCTGTAAAAAAGTCAATAAAATATATATTTTTTAAAAAAGAATAATCAGGCAACTCCATAATTTTCCCAAAGCCTTACACGGAATTGGAATAACTCTCAGGTTGAGTTGATTTGGAGACTTTGTTCATTTTGCCGTGAATACATCAGGAAGCAGGACTATGGACTGTGTCTAAGCAATGAAGACTTCCATGTTTGATGACCAGGAAAGGGGTGTCAGAATGAACATAAATATGGGCCCATGGCCCTTTAATTGCTAACTATATCTTCATATCATCTATTGCTTCTGTTTCCCACCTGTTTTGCCCAAACCAATCCCACACAAGCTGCCATCCATTTCCTGATTGAGAGGGAAAAAGAGGGACACAATTGCCTCTCCCCTCTCCCCCGTGGCCCCTCCCCACAATCAAAATCCAAGCTAAAAACCGAACAAAACCAAACCTCAGCAAAAAAAAAATATATATATATCTGTCCCTGTTCCCAACACCAACCGCTGCTGATAATATCTGTGAATTGTCAGCATTGGAACCTATTCACACTCATGAACACACACTAGAATTTTCTTCAGCACATTTACCACCATATGAAAGCAGATGGCAAAACGATTGCAGATAAAAGACCAGCAGTAGAAGTGGGGGAGGAGGGGGGGGTGGAAAGAAATGCCTGGGATGAAAATACTACAGGGAATGAATGAGTTCTATATTCTGGAACTTCCTAAAGCTAAGGAAGAGCTTCTGTAACATGGTCTGCTGGTGACCTAACAGAGACATCTCACATGTGGTCCCTAGAATGCTTTGCATATGTGACCATTTATACTCCGGATGATGGCCCTATAGGGAAGCTGGAGAGCAGTGATGATTAAACACCTGCATAGCAAGACTCCCTGATAACGTGGGGGCGAGATGTTAACCAAAAGGAACATGCCGAGATGCCACGGCAAGGTAAAGGTATTAGTGGCGGCCATGCTATGGATATTGGCAATAATTAGAATAATTCGGAGCCTATACACAATACTTCTGTACCTGCAAAATGCACTGCATTCATCATAATGATTAACATTTGCTGGGGACACGGTCTTTTCCGCTCTCTGCTTGTTAATTAGAGAATGCTGGTAACATCTGTGGGCAAGTGTGACTACTCCTGTTTTTCCCACAGAAGACGCAGGGAAACTAATCGACTCTTCCAAGGCCACATGAGAAGTCTTTTACAGAATCAGGATTCACCTTCTAGGTTCCCGGATCTCTGTTTTGTATTCACTCTTTGCAAAGCTAGGCGGTGGATTCCAGTGGAAAGGGAAAGAGAAGTGCCTCAGACATGAAAGTTCATCCTCACTCTCATTGCCTTTGAGGTGTCATTAAGTGCAATGGAAATCGCACTGAATCTATTTTCATTAAAAAATTAAAAAATAAAAAAACTTTAGCCGAAACCCGTTTGGCTCAGTGGATAGAGCTTCAGCCTTCGGACTGAAAGGTCCCTGGTTCCCTTAGGGTCAAGGGCATATATCCTGGTTGCCGGGCACCTCCCCAGTAGGGGGCATGCAGGAGGCGGCTGATTGATGTCTCTCTCTCATCAATGCCTCTAACTCTCTATTCCTCTCCCTTCCTCTCTGTAAAAAATCAATAAAATATATTAAAAAAAGAAAACTTCAGGGGGTGGGAAAGCATTTCTCAAAAGTCATCGTAGCACAGGGGTTCTCAGCCTTGTCTCAGGCTGCACCCCCAGGTCAATTCAAGGAAAAGTCTCCCGGATGTGGACCCAGCAATCAGTACTTTATAAAGCGCCCCGGGCCCCTCTAATGGGTAGTCAAGGTTGAGTGAGAACGGCTGATGGAGGACAGTGGCTCTCACACCTCGGGGAGCATCAGAATTACCTGGAAGGCTTATTCAAGCACAGATTGCTTGGCGCCACTCCCAGAATCTGTGATACAGTCCGTCCGGAGTGCCGCTCAGTGACTGCAGATCTAACCAGTCTCGGGAGATGTCAAGGAACACTATTACCCCGGCACCACGCCTTCAGAAGCCCTGGTCCAAGGTGTTTTAGATGCTGCTATAAGAACTATTAATTATTTTCCGAGATTACTTCAAGCGCAGGCACTGAGATTTTCATACCTGGACAGACTGGCACTAGCAGGCATGGTGGAGAGAGACTGGCCAAATGCTGGGCACACAGGCAGGTGGCATGCTCATGTCGCTTACAGGGAGGCTGACAGCAAGTGACTGACTACTAGCCGTGGAGGGTGGGAAGGAATGACACTCTTAGGCCCAGCCCTGAAAGGTCCTGCTCCATCTTCCTCTCCTCCCACTGCCCAGCCTTCTAGCTCTCACCGTGCCTGGGTGCCACCGGGCTCCAAGATGGTGATGCCACAGGAGGGAACTCCGGTCCAGAATCCACAAGGTTCGCTGAAACAGTCAGAGGGTCTGTGCAACCCACTCCAAGCAGGAAAGGGAGTTAAAATGAACTGTAACACCTTTGGCCTTTATGATCTCCGGGCTATTTCTGCAGTATAGTCCAGCCCACTCTGTCACACACAGGATGACCAGTGTACATTGTTGGAGTTGTTGCTAACCTTCTGGAAAGATCAACTAAATGTGACAACAAGGAAGAAAGAGGCCTAAGGAACATATTCAAAAGAAAGTGTTAGCGACAAGTCTCAGGAGTTAAGAATGTGACTGAGCCTGTCCGGAGTGGCTCAGGTGGCTGGGCAGATATCCTGAGCACCGAGGGGTTCCCGGTTCAATGAACGGTCAGAGCTCATACCTGGGTTGGGAGTTTGATCCCCAATTGGAGCATGTAAGTAAGGAAAGCAACCAATCGATGTTTCTCTCTCACATCAATGTTTCTCTCTCCTCCTCCTCTCTTGCTCATCCTTTCCAGAAACATGCTGTTGGGTGTGGATTAAAAAAAAAAAAAATTAGTCGCCGAGACCAATTTGGCTCCGTGGATAGAGCATCGGCTTGCGGACTGAAAGGTCCCAGGTTCGATTCCGGTTGGGGGCATGTACCTTGCTTGTGGGCACATCTCCACTGTGGGGCGTGTGGGAGGCGGCTGATCGATGTCTCTCTCTCATTGATGTTTCTGACTTTATATCTCTCTCCTTTCCTCTCTGTAAAAAAATCAATAAAATATATTTTTAAAAAATTAGTCACTCTAACTGGTTTGCTCAGTGAATAGAGCATCAGCCTGTGGACTCAAGGGTCCCAGGTTTGATTCTGGTCAAGGGCATGTACCTTGGTTTCGGGCACATCCCCAGTAGGGGGCGTGCAAGAGACAGCTGATCCATGTCTCTCTCATCGATGTTTCTAACTCTCTATCCCTCTCCCTTCCTCTCTGTAAAAAAATCAATAAAATATATTTTAAAAAAAGAGTGAGAGAGAGAGAGAGAGAGAGAGAGAGAGAGAGAGAGGCTGCTGTTTCGCCCCCAGCCTCCAACATGGCCCCAGCCCAGCAGCAGCGGAGACCCCTTCCCCACACCCCTTCAGGGGGTGTGACAGGAGAGGAGCAGCGTGAGATGGAGTCTGCCTCTAATGAGTCTTCCCTAAGCCACAGAGCCTCCTACACAAGTTACATTCCCCTCTTCAAACCCAGGTCCCCTTTCATTCTCCGCCGTATTTTTTTTTTTTTCAGGTCCTCCCAGGAGCTTCCCATGAAGCCAGCCGGAGGAACTCCAACTTGATTCCAATCTGATTAGCCAACACGGCCCTATCAGCTGAGACAGCACCATTTATCACACTAATAGGAAGGAGAGGGAACTGGGACCCCGGCCAACAGGAGTGTTTTTATCACATGTTGCACTGTCTTACAAATCCAATTATCACCAGCTGAAGGCCTTAACAGCCCTTGAATTGCAGCCTTCAAGTCGTAAAGGACCAGGACGTACACTTTTCTTAGATTCTTCGGGTTGAACATGAGTCCGTGCGCTCGCAGGCGCCCGGCCCAGGTGACAATCAGGCCAGCGCTGCCTATGGAACGCGCGGCCTATGTTTAACCGACGGATGGAAGAGAAGCACTTACTGGGGACGATCATGGACTTCATTCTGCTCAACAAATCTGAGCCGAGGATGTGACTCCACAGTCAGAAGTGGCGTACCGGGCTGAAACCAGTTTGGCTCAGTGGATAGAGTGTCAGCCTTCAGACTGAAAGGTCCCAGGTTCGATTCCGGTCAAGGGCACATACCTTGTTTGCGGGCACATCCCCAGTAGGAGGCGTGCAGGAGGCGGCTGATGTATGTTTCTCTCTCATCGATGTTTCTAACTCTCTATCCCTCTTCCTTCCTCTCTGTAAAAAAAAAAAAAAAAAAATCAGCCGAGACCTGTTTGGCTCAGTAGATAGAGCGTCAGCTTGCAGACTGGAAAGTCCCGGGGTCGATTCCAGTTGGGGCATGTACCTTGCTTTCGGGCACATCTCCACTGTGGGGCGTGCAGGAGGCAGCTGATAGATGTCTTTCTCTCATCGATGATTCTGACTTTCTATATCTCTCCCTTCCTCTCTGTAAAAAATCAATAAAATATGTTAAAATATATGTATATTTTAAAAAATCAATAAAATATATTTTAAAAAAGAATGAGAAGAAGTAGCATACCGGAAGCTAACTGGTTTAAGACTCCTAGGGTGAGCTCATGGCCACTGACTGGCAGGAAGAGGGGGCAGTGTCTTTTGCCAGGTCACATGGGACTAAAAGTTTCCTTGCAGATTTAGAGAGCTGCGATAACAAACATCATGTGGACTCTGAAGAGAAAGCCCCAAAGTTACAAAGAGAACGGTCTGAGAACAGTACTCAGTAAAAGAGCAGTGACTTGTGCTCTGGCAAAGGAAGGGGACTGGCAACAATTCTGCCCACAAAAAAAAAAAAAAATAGACTATGAAGTTGAACAAAATTGGCAAAAACAACCGTAGAAGTGATGGAAAGTTGAGCAAGGGCACACAACAATCAGAAAAGCATCTCTTCTTGGAAAACCGCTGAGCTCTGGCTGAAGAACCGCAGGAATGTGTGGTGTTCTAGGCCTGACCCGCACCCACCACCCAGTCAACACAGAGGGGTCTTCCTGGGTGGGGCAGATGGTGAGGACCAGGGACTCCGCTGCCATCGGTTATGGTGCTCACTTGAGTGACAGCAGGGTGTGATGCTGTTGTTGGTGTTGCTGACAGGAATGACGCTCGCAAATTCTGGAGTAAGGACGGTTATTCTGTTAGTGTGAGGTTTGGGTCAAAGTTGCTTAAGAACATATCTGAATGCACATAGTCCAGCATTGCTTAAAAGTGCTCAAATCAACCATATACTCTTTTTTTTTTTTTAAAAAAAAAAAAAAAATATATATATATATATATATATATATATATATATATATATATATTATTGATTTCTTACAGAGAGGAAGAGAGAGGGATAGAGAGCTGGAAACATCGATGAGAGAGAGACATTGATCAGCCGCCTCCTGCACGCCCTCCACTGGGGACATGCCCGCAACCAGGATACATGCCCTTGACCGGAATCGAACCCGGGACCCTTCAGTCCGAAGGCCGATCCTCTATCCACTGAGCCAAACCGGTTTTGGCAACCATATATATACTCTTTATTCACACTGAGTCTGTGAGTATGAGCACAAAAGATACAAAGGGCCCAGGAGAAGGTAAAAATAAAAAAAAATAAAAAATTATACAGGACATTTGAAAATGATCTGAAATTTCTTCTTTTTTTCTTTTTTTAAATATATTTTTATTGATTTTAGAGAGGAAGGGAGAGGGAGAGAATCTTTGATTGGCTGTCTCCTTCATGGCCCCTACGGGGGGATCGAGCCCAAGACCCAGGCATGTGCCCTTGACCAGAATCAAAGCCAGGACCCTTTGGTCCGCAGGCCAATGCTCTATCCACTGAGCCAAACCAGCTAGGACTTCAGCTTGAACAGTCATTGTACTCTTCTACCCACACACAAACCTACCGGTTTCAGCACAACCTCTGTTCCATCATTGGCTCAGTTACAGAGACACAAAAGCAACCTGTAGCAGGTGAGGCTTAAAAATTAAAACAAAGATACTTTTAAGAATCTGAACAAAGACATTACTGATGGCACCACTGCACAGCAGAGAAGACAAAGCAGATTATTCTAGCCAGTTTGCTAAACAAACAAAAAACAGCAAAACAACAACTTTCAGGGGGGAATATAAAGATGCAGGATCCAGATTTGACACAATCTATTATCTAAAACTTCTACTTTAACAAAATGAAGGAGGAACAAGGAAGAAAATTGGGACCCATTCTCACAAAACAAAAGTAGACTACAGAAACTGCCTGAGTGCCCCAGATATTGAGCTTAGAAGTCAAAACTTCAAAGCAGAACTATAAACTTATTTTAAAAACTAAAACACACACACACACACACGCTTTTACAATAAAGTAGGGCAATAATAAATCAGTAAACAGAGATGTTTCAACACAGAAACATAAATTATAAAGAACCAACTGCAATTCCGGCAGTGGAAAAGTGGACTAGAGGACCCATTAGCAGACTTAAAATTACAGGCAAAATGATTAATAAACTTGGAAATGGATAAATAGAAATTGTTGAAACTACAAAGCACAGGGGAAAGAAGATAGAAGAAAAACGGACAGAGCCTCAGAGGACTACCACATATATAATGGAGTCTCAGGAGAGAAAAGGGCAGAACACATATTCAATGAAATAATTGGAATAACTCCCCAAAGTTAATGAGATACATGAATTTACATATTTCAGGTGTTCTGCCAGGCCAAAATAGGATATCTACAGAGAGCCAATCTCACACCTAGATACATAATGTATTCAAAGTATTAAAACCAAAGGGAAAGTGAATGGGGAGGGGAGGAAAAAAGTAGATATATATACTACTATGTGTAATACTATAAACAATAAAATAAGATAAAAATAAAAACAAAGGGAAAAAAGTCCTGTATTGACAGCAGTAAGAGAAAAGGACAGGGCACCAAGTGATATGGTCAAGACTGACTTCTCATCTGAAACCATGGAGGCAAAGCAGTGGATGACATATTCAAAGTACTGAAAGGAAAAGAATGCTCTTACCCAAAAACTCCATATCCAGCGGAACCCTCCTTCAAATATGAAGGTGAAATACAGACATTTTCAGATAAACAATGTTTCTCTTTGACCTAGATTATAAGTCATACAAAGGAAAGTACTTCAGGATGAAAATTATGACTAGATGGTGACTTAAATTTACACAAAGAAATGAAGAACACAAATAGTAAATAAGTAGAATCATATAGAAGCCTCTAAAAAGAATATTTTTCATTTCTCATCTAACATATGTAAAAAACTAAAATTAAATAAAGCTAAAATTATAATAACATATTATTGTCTTTATAATATATATGGACTTAATATATCTGGCAATAGCACAAAGTAGGGGGGAAGAAAAAACGAGCTATAAAGGAGCAAAATTTCTATATTTTACCTGACTTTAATTAGCATTAATCTGAAGTAGACTGTGATTAGCCACACTGAATAGTAAAATCATTAGAACAACCAATAAAAATACAACTCAAACATATAACTTATCAATAGAAGAATTAAAATGATACACTAAAACATTTAACACAAAATTAGTCAATTTAAAGCAAACTGGGTAACTTAAAATACAGGAATCATACAGAAAATAAATAGCAAAAGGTCAAATGTAAATCCAAAAATAACTGTCAACTATATATAGAAAAGGCTAAGCAACCTATCTGTAGATATGATGCACAATGACCACCAGGGGGCAGATACTCAATGCAGCAATTTTGCAGGTGGGGTCCTTCAGGGGGGATGCTAGAGAGCCAGTTTTATTCTGATTCCTACAGGCCAGGTCAAGGGACCCCTCCTGCCTGAGGGACCCCACTTACTCCTCAGACACCCCAGGTGCAGCCAGCCAGGGAGGGATCATGGAAAGTTGGTTCCAGGGTGTGTCCAACCTGGCTTGCCCAGTCCCACCTCGCTGGCCACCATCTAATTAATTTCCTTTCAATGTGCACAAATCGATGGACTAGGTCACTAGTTATAGATGGATGATTGATATATATATATATATATATATATATATATATATATATGGGAAAAAGAGAAAAAAAGAACAAACAGCAGTACTTCAAAATACATTTAGCAAAAGCTAACAAAATCACAAGAAAAAATAATAGACTGGTTGACAATTAAATTTGGAGATTTTAACATCTCACTGTAGATAATTGATAGGACCATCAGTAGCCTTAAGCAACTCCATCAACCAACTTGACCTAACTTATTTATCTAGAGGACTCTGAACATTGCCTGCAGCATATATGTTTATTTCAAGTGCACATAGATCATTTCCCAGAACCGAATGTATAGTAGACCAAAATAAGTCTCAATATTTCAAAGAATTGAATCATGAGAAGTATGCACCCAGTATTCACAGAATTGAATTATAAATTAATAGAAATTCCCCAGGTATTTATAAATCAATGCACTTATACATGATGTATCGATCAAAGAAGACATCACAAAAAACACACAAAATATTTAAGCTGGATGAAAATAAAAGTATAACATGTCAAAATTTATGGAATGCAGCAAAAGCAATGAGTATACAGAAATTTATAGTCATAAATACCTACGTGAGAAAAGAAAAATCTCAAATCAATAATCTAAGATCCACCTTAAGAAACTAGAAAATAATAAAAAATCAAATTGAAATTAAACAGAATATAATGATTCGTAGATAAATCAATAAAATAGAATGAGAGAAACAAAAATAAAAAGACAAAAAAATAAAAATTAATTATTTGAAAGATCAATAGAACTAATATTTGAGTAGCCAAGAAAAGAGTGAAGAAAAATATTACTGAAATTGAATAAAAAGACATGATCCCACAGACCCTAAATCATATGACTATAAACTGATTAGAAAGAAATACTATTAACAAACTTGTGCTAATGTAAGACAATTTAGATTAAGTTGACAAATTCCAATAAAGACACAAGTTATCCAACTGACTCAAAATGAAACAGAAAATCTGCATTGAACTAAATAAAAATTAAATTAGAAATTAGAAATATCCCCACAAAGAAAAGCCAGGTACAGGTGATTTCACAGGTAACTGCCAGCAAATATTTTCAAAAGGAAAAATTTCTATTCTTTTGCAATCACTTTAAAAATATATAGAAGAATGGAGTGCTACCCTCATTCTATGAGGCTAGTATTATATGATATAAATCCAGCTAAAGAAATCACAAGGATAAAAAATACCGATAAATATTCCTCATTTAACAAAATATTAGTGAGCTAAGTCTAGCAATATATCAAAAGGATTATATACCAACACCAATTTATCACAGGCTTATCTGGGACTTTATCACAGAAATAATAACTTAATTTGGCACCTCAAAATCAATTAATGAAATACACCATGTAACAGGATAAAAGAAAAGCCGCATAGCTTAATAGACAAAGAAAAAATATGTGATAAAATTCAACCGATTCCTGATAAAAACCCTCAAGCAGGAGGATTAGAAAGAAATATCCTCAATCTGACAAAGGTATCTATAAAAAATCTACAGTTAACATCATACAATAATGATGAAAGACTGGATGCTTTCTTCCTAAGATCAGGAAAGACACAAAGATATCCAAGTTTGACATTTCTATTGAATACTGTACTGGAGGTTTTACTCTGTGCAAAAAAGAGAGAGAGAGAGAGAAAAAAAAGAAAGAAATGGAGCATATCTAGGTGTAAAAGGAAGAACTAAGGCTATTATACCGGGTGATATAATCCAGGATGTAGAGGCTTCTAAAGAGTGCAAAAAGAAATTATTAGAATTAATAAACATTTTTGCAAGGCTGCAGGAAATAGCACCGATAAAAAAGAATGGATTGTATTTCTGTACACTAGCAACCAACAAACCAAACATGAAATTAAGATAACAATTCCATTCACTATAGTATAAAAGAGAATTAACTGCTTAGGAATAAATGTCTACACTGAAAACTATTAAACAGTGTGGCGAGAAATTAAAGCAGGATCCAAGTAAATAGGGAGACATTCCATGTTCATGGATTTGAAGACTCAGTGTTGTCAAGATGGCAATTCTCTCCAGATTGAGCTATAAATTCAATGCAGCTCCTATCAAAATCTCAGCAGGCTGATATACATTGGCAATCTGTTCCTAAATTATGTATGGAAATGGAAAGAATGTAGAAAGAATCAAAACAATTTTGGAAAAGAAGATCGAAGTTGGAGGACTTACACTACCTATGCAAACAGAAGCATTTATTTTGATTAATGGATTCGAATGGAAATGGCAGAGTAAATGGCATTCTCAGGAAGAAGAGTCCCGCCCACAGCCAACTGAATTTTGACAGAAGTGCTAAGACAATTCAATGGAAGAAAGTATTCTTCGACACATGGAGCTAAGACAATTGAACATACATGTAAATAAAAGTGAATATAATCCTTATGTCATATCATACGCAGAAAATAATTCAAATTAGATCACAGATCTAACTGTAATAACTAAAACGGGAAGATACTTTACAGGACAGTATAGGAGAAATTCTCATGATCTTGGGTTGGGCAAAAAAATTCTTAGATATAACAGCAAATTAAAGCTCTGCCTTAGGAAAAAAAAATGACAACTTGGACTTCAAAAATAAAAAGTATTGTTTGAAAAAACTCCATTAACAAAATGAAAAGACAAGTCAGAGAATGGAAGAAAGCATTTGCAAACCATACAGCTTACGAAGGAAGTGTATCCAGACCATATTAAGAATTCTTACAATTTAAGATTATAAAGATAATTTTAAAATTGCCAAAAGATTGGAATAGACCCTTCACCCAAGAAGACATGTGAAGGGTAATAAGCCATGAAAAGATATCCAATATCATTAGTCATTAATAAATTTCCCATTCAAACCACTAGGCGATAGTCCTTGTGGTTTCTCCATCCCCCAGAATGGTTATCATAAAAAAGAGAGATGAAAGCAAGTGTCGGTGAGGATGCGGGGAAGATGGAGAACTCCTAAACTGAGGGTGGAAATGTAACATGTTACAGCCACTTTGCATCGGAAATGTAACATGTTACAGCCACTTTGGACGGTTACAACCAGGTGGCAGGTTCTTTTAAAGTGAAAAATCAACTTGCTACATGACCCAGGGATTCCACTTGCAGGAACCTCCACAAGGGAAATGAAAACCTATGTTCCCATAATATAAGTATGTGAATGTTCATAACGGCAGGACTCACGTTAACCCAAATCTGGAAACGGATACATGGAACTACTTACATGTCTAACAACTAGTGAATGAGTAAAAACAACAACAAAAATAGAGTTATGTTCAAGACCGGTTTGGCTCAGTGGATAGAGAGTCGGCCTGCGGACTGAAAGGTCCCAGGTTCGATTCCGGTGGGGGGCATGTACCTTCTCAAACCCATTTATGAGACAAAGGTCTCTGAGCCTTACCTTCAATCTGGGCGGTCTCCTTCCCTATTCTATGCTCTACTGAATTCACCCAACTGTCCGTTGTGAAAAATCTTCACCTATCACACTGGCCAATAATTCCAAGATGCATTATCTTCACGAGACTCTTACTTCTAAGCTTCCGGTCTACATGGCAACTGCCCTCTGACCAACTCTAATTCTTGATCTCATAAGCATCCCAGACACAGCATGTCTAAAATTAAATTCAATATTCTTCTTCACAACTTTCTTTCCCCCTCTTCTGTATTCATTAACCCTTTCCATCAGTCACTTGAAAGCTATTCAGCAGTACTAGAGATACGAGTTTAATTTGTTCCGTAACCTTGAGGCGTGGGAAACTATGAGACGCTCGAGTCGCAGTAAACTGGTGGGTCGTGTGCAGCCGGCTGATCCTCACGATGACTCCTATCTCAAATGTTGTTCGTATTTCAAAGCAAAAATTGCTCGCTCGATGGCTCATATCTCAAAAATCTCGTATGTTAGGAACTCGTATCTCGAGGTACCACTGTACTTTCTCTCCCTGACCCCTACACCAGACTTTAAGTCCCACCCTATTACTTCTAGTTTTCTGTTCTATCTCCTCCTTTCCACCCTCTCTGCTCCTTGATTTAGCACCTTTCTTATTGTAGCATTTTAGCAATTTTGAAATCATCTTAAAGTACTCATTTTAGATCTCCATTTTTAAATGAATGGATTATTCACTTAATCCAAAAAGGGGAAGAAAAAAATAATTTACAATTCTTACCCAGTGTGCTGTAATTCTGGCACCTAAGGCCCTCTATGCGCTTCATGGGTGAGGAAGGCCCTGGTTAGCACTGGGGAAGGAGCGAACCTTTTCAGAAGTGCCCAACGCCTTCTTTAACAATACGTGCTCTCATCTTTAGACATCTATCTCCGCCTCTAAAAAAAAACTCATTATTTCCGACTTAATTTAAAATTCTCAATAATTTGGAGATAGGCTGGGCCCGCGTCCACTGCTGCAGTTCTGCGAGGCATGTTAATTACAGTCAGGGGGACGCGGCAGCTACTTGACGGCGTTTGGTTAGGCATTAATTAACGTTACTTTTATGTTCTTAAAAGTAATAAAACTGCATTTCTTTTAAAAGGCTTTATAATTAGTCCGAACCACGCAATTTAACACTTAATTATATAGCATTCCCATGTTCTCTAATTTCTTCCTTTCTTCCGTCCTCCTTCCCTCCCGGATCCCATCCCCCACACAGGAGCACAGACAGAGGGACAGAGGGGGACAGCGGTGCCCGTGACGAGTACAAATGAATCAATGGCATCGATTTTTAATCTCAATGAACTCCTGGTGCAGGAAGGAAGGTGAAACCAGCACATACATGACTACATCATATGGATGAAAGGGATTCGTTATGTTAAGGAATCGACACTCAAAACTGAGGTGCTGTGGGCATCGCCAGGAAAGGGGTGACTGCTTCCACACGGATGGGGAGCAGGGCCTGGGGGGTCACAGGACCCTCGCAGAGATGTGGAAGGGAGAATGGCCTCTGAAGGAGCGCACCCAGAGACCCAGAAGCGGGAAGATGTGGAGGGTACACAGAAACCACGTGATTCGGCAGGAAGCAGATGGGTCTACCACTTCCCAGCTGTTTGAACCTCGCCAAGCTACTTTCACTGTCTGAGTCTTGGTTTTCTCAGCTTTAAAGTGTGCATCAGAGTTACTATGGTCATTAATTGATGCCATAGAATCGCTATATCACTGGGATAATACTTACAAAGCTCAGTCAGTACCTGGTAGGGAATAAGGATATAAATCAGAAATGCAAACATTGTTTTTTAAAATATATTTTATTGATTTTTTACAGAGAGGAAGGGAGATGGACAGAGAGCCAGAAACATCAATGAGAGAGAGACATCGATCAGCTGCCTCCTGCACACCCCCCACTGGAGATGTGCCCACCACCCAGATACCTGCCCCTGACCGAAATCGAACCTGGGACCCTTCAGTCTATAGGCCGACGCTCTATCCACTGAGCGAAACCTGTTTTGGCAACATCATTTTATTTTTTTTTTAGAGGAAAGCAACAACAGGACAAATGCTAGTCATCACCATGGAGGGAGGGCTGAGGCAGGAATAGGACCGGCCTGCCACCTGCTACTTTGGATTATTTAACAGACGCATGCGTGTTTCCTCTCGCTCCTGAGGACTGCCAGCACCCAAATCCCTTCAGAAGGAGGTGGACTTTCTAAAACCGATGCAGACTGATGGTCCCAGGTTCAATTCCCGTCAAGGGCACGTGTCTAGGTTGCAGACTTGATCCGCAGTAGCGGGTGTGCAGGAGGCAGCCCATCAATGAATCGCTCTCATCATTGATGTTTCTATTTCCCTCTCCTCTCCTCTCTGAAATCAATAAAACTGTATTTTTTAAAAAGAAAGAAAATGTTAGAAATATTGCAACAAACCACTGATTCTAGGAGTTCCTCTTCTTGAGTCATTTATTTATTTACTTCTTTTTCAAACCACAGGATTATGATGGAGTCTTTCACGAGGGGTGGTTCCATTCAGTTCTGCACATATTTATGGAACAAACTTTACAAATCATAAAACGAATTGCTATCATGATGCCAATCGCCTAAGAAATGATTCCACGCTTGCCCAGGCTGATGATTTAATTTGTGTACAAACAATGCCTTGAGAAAAAGCATACATATCAACACCATGTCACTCATTAGTATGGACTGATAATCAAGAACACTTGGAGATGATACACAGACAAGTAGCCAACACTGAAATAAGTCTACGTGTCTTACCCAAGAGTTAAGGATACAACCCCAACCACCGGCTTTAAGTAAATTCTCCTTCCATCAAGAAATTCTTTTTTAAAAATATATTTCTTACTGATTTCAGAAAAGAAGGGGAAGGAGAGAGAGAGAAACATCAACGATAAGAGTGAATCACTGACGGGCTGCCTCCTGCACACCCCACACTGGCAACCTGGGCATGTGTCTTTACTGGAAATCGAACTGTTCATAGGTCAACACTCAACCACTGAGCCATGCCAGCCGGACAGGAAACTCTTAAGAAGGGTATCATGCAGCTGTGCCTTTAGACAACTGTAAAATTTTACAGGGAAATTGGAGGATGGAAAAGTTTCACAGTGAGACAGACAGACACTAGCAGAGTCCCAGGGCAGGGAGAGTAGGAGAGACCTTTCCATGGTAGCTCCTAGTGCCATTCACTGGCCATGACGAGTCCAGCGGGAGTCTAGTGGGAGATAAGACAAACAGAAGTGGAAGTGGGGAACTTGAGAGACAGCCTCCAGCGCAGGATAAGACAGAGTGGCCATTAAAGGGGGGACTCATTGAAGTTCGTTCAAGGAGAGGATCGACATGATCAAGGCGTCCTTTGAACACAAAGAACTGTATCATCATCCAGAGCAGATGGGAGGCTGCGGACTGGGAGTGAAAAGACTCATTAGGAAGCCATCCTCCTAGTCTGAGTGGGAAGAACGCTGGGATTCTGAAGGAAACCGACATGCGCACTGCATCCGTATCCCTACAATTTGGTATCTTGGTCCCATAGCAGGTGGTCTGACCACAGAGAAACAAAATCCGCACCCTCGGCCTCCTTTGATATCCGAGTAGCCGAGGTGAGCTGGAGGTTTGGGGCTTTCGAGGTACCACCCATGAGTTGAATTTCTAATGGTCAATTTTGTGGCCAATGTGTTTTACAGGAACAATGTCATTTCTGAAACATGAAAGCCCAAACAGTTAAGTGCAAAACTAACAAGAAGCATAAAGCTTGTTAGGGCCCTGGCCACATAGGTCAGCTGGTTAGAGTACAGCATCATCCCCATTCTCTAAGGTTGCGGGTTCGATCTCCACTCAGGGCACATACAAGAAGCAACTAATGAATGCATAAGTGAACAACAAATTGATGTCTCTCTTTCTCTCTCAAATTAATAAAATATTTTTCAAAGCTTATTGGGTATCACGGGTGTCATGATGAAAATAAACATTTCGATTTTTTTAAAATTCCAATTATATGTGTGAACAGCTAGTTATTGGCTTGAGTAGGGCCTGCGCCTTTCCTTCACTCCTGCTGTGCAGACCTGGTACAGTGAGCATGTGGTCAGCTCCGTGACCTTCCACAGCCATTTGAGCCCATGGTTAGCAGTGAATTCAGAAAAAAAATTAAAAAAAAAATGTCAACTCTCTCTGCACGGCGAGTTCCTTAAATATCAAAATATGCCCTCTCTTTCCCACCTTTCGTTCCTCCGAGAGCCGGTGTCACAACCACCTTCCAACGAAATTGAAAAGGCGAAACGAACCGATGACGGATTTTTTTAATCACAAATGTAATAAGCCGTCATGTCTCCGGAAAAGGGAAGAGGGCAACGGGGAGGCGATTGGGCACAGCAGTTTAATAAAAGCAAGCCTTCCTCATTAGGAATCTCATAATGCCGTCTCGCGAGCGTGCGGTGCAGAACGCAGCTTAGGACAGCACCGAGTCAGGATCGGGCCCAAGGATGTCACTGCGCGCTTCCTCTCCGCTCTCCCAGCATCAGAAAGCTCCGGGCCGCAGGAGGAGCATGAGGACTCGCTGCCCTGGGCCAAACCTGGGGACCGGGGGGCCCACTTTCCACAGGCACCAGGACTTTCTCCTGCTCTCCCTGCTGGCACACCTTCTGTTACAGAGAACCGGAATAACCAAACCGTGCTCAGAGAGTCTGGAGTTACATTTATTTCGCGCGGGTCCAGAGGAAAATGTTTCTCAAATTCTGGGCCCCAACATGCAGATATTTTCCCTATGTGTATGTTTTCACCTTCTTTGTCTCCCACATATGGGATGTTTCCCGCCCCCTTGCAAGTTCTTAAAGGGCCCTTATGGGCTGAGGCCTTGAGACCTCAACCAAAGACCTGGCCTGGTGCCAGCGCTGATAATTTTTTCCAGGGAAGGTTTAGTAGCCTCTCTGAAGTGAGAATAGTCTCATTTTCCTTATTATTTAAGCAAGCAAACATTTACAGAAGCCAAATAGCAAGGTTAAAATTTCAAACAGCAGTTTTTATATAAGATGGATGCTCCACTTCTAGTCTCCTAGTCCCAACCTCTGCCTTCTATCACCACAGGCAGACACATCTGACAGACACGTCCTTGAGACTTGCTGTCCCAACCCCAAACTGGCCCTGTGTGTACAGACAGCCAGGTACACGGTGGAAAGAGCAGGTCAGGGAAAGTCAGGGAAAATGGGGCCACTTCTCTGTGCGGCAGAAATTCACTTGTAGGAAGGACCTTTCCAGACACGGGAACATTTCAGGAGGGCACACGGTGTGCTTAAACATGCTTTTAAAAACCAACAGCCACCACAAACCCCCCACACGCTTCCCACTGCAGCTCTTCCTAACAAGAGAGACAGAGGTAAGCTCGCGGTTAATGGGCGGAGGGAGGGGCGGGCGATCAGACAGCAGGACACGGAGCAACCGCAGGTCACCTTCCCCACCGGTGCGGGCTGGTGTGGTGTCCGTCTGCCTCTCTTTCACGAGGTGAGTTTCCACCCCGGTGCCCTGCTGGTTTGGTCTCTGCGGTTACCAAACGCTTTCTTACCTTCATTTGTTCTTAATTAAAACGGGAAGAGAAAACTCCTAGGGCCCTGACAACAGACTTTAAAAAGGAAATAAAGAAGAGGCAAGGAGAAAGGAGAGGAGCGGGCACGGGAGGAGGTGCTCTGTAATTTGTTGAAATCCGCGGGTCAAAGAACCTGTTGCGGCCGCAAGAGAGAAAGGATGAAGATGGGCAGGGAGCCGGGACCGGTTTGGCTCAGTGGATAGAGCGTCGGCCTGTGGAATGCAGGGTCCCAGGTTCGATTCCGGTTGGGGGCATGTACCTTGCTTTCGGGCACATCTCCAGTGTGGGGCGTGCGGGAGGCAGCTGATCGATGTCTCTCTCTCATCGATGTTTCTGACTTTCTATCCCTCTCACTTTCTCTCTGTGAAAAATCAATAAAATATATATATTTTAAAAAAAGATGGCCAGGGAATCGCCGGAAGTAGTTTTCCTCTTTCTGAGCGATGTGGGTGCTGCTAGACAGATTTTGAGAAGGAAATGGGGGCATTCGTAATTCTGGGGAGAAAAGGCAAATGGTTGCGGAGTGAGGTTCACTACCGCCTCGTGCTCACATCATTTTCATTCTTCCAACTCCTTGCTTTCTGGTGATTATTTATTCTTTCAACAAATATTTATAAGGCCTCCTCCTGGACTGGACGCTATACTAATGGTATCAGAAAATGGCAGGGGTAGGACTGCTCCATGGTGATTGGAGACACGAGCATCTCATAGTTTCCCACGCCTCCTGGTTACGGAACGAATTAAACTCCTATCTCGAGGTACCACTGTATATGCTTTGGTTTCCAAAGTCCTATTTCCCTTAAACCAGGCCTGGAATTGGTGCCACTGGGGATTCAGCAGAGCTAAAAGCAAGCCAGAGGCCAGGGTTTCCGCTCCATGGTGGAGCCCAGTTCAGTGCAGCACTAGGCTAAGTTCAGTCAACCGTTCCCACCGCTCCATGGTGTGTGGTCCACATAGCGGTGGGCCATGTATGGAGGGTGCAGGGTGAGAGAGCCCACAAGCCCAGAGTCAGGCGCAAGCAGCAAGAGAGAAGAAGGGAACTCCATGTTCTGGGAGTTTGTGGATCTCCAATGTTAGGCCCTTGCACTGGCCACATTTATTCTGGCCAAGGACCTCCTCCCAGGTGTGACTGACAGATAAGCATCTGCCCCTACATCATCTAGACCAGTGGTCGGCAAACTGCGGCTTGAGAGCCACATGTGGCTCTTTGGCCCCTTGAGTGTGGCTCTTCCACAAAATACCAAGGCCTGGGCGAGTCTATTTTGAAGAAGTGGCCTTAGAAGAAGTTTAAGTTTAAAAAATTTGGCTCTCCAAAGAAATTGCAATCGTTGTACTATTGGTATTTGGCTCTGTGGACTGATGAGTTTGCCGACCACTGATCTAGACCAGGAGTCCCCAAACTCATTAGTCAACGGAGTGGCAAACCACGGCTTGTGCACTGCATGTGGCTCGAGAGCCGCAGTTTGCCGACCACTGACCTAGACTTTCTGGGCATGCGTTTATTCTTTCTTTGTCCAGTGCCTTCTCCCTACCGGGAACCTGGAGAGTGTTCAGCTCCAGCTGCTAGGCACAAATGGCATGCCCATATTATCCAGCCTTCCTTCCCTTTGCTCCTTTCCTGCTAATTAATTAATAACTGGGTTAATTGCAACGGTATCACTAATCTTTACATTCAGGTTCTTAATAAATAAATAACCAGCCAACAATATTGATATAGTTGTAATTTCCTGAGTCTTATCTGGGATCAATTATAAACACTAAGTACTCAACATTCATCGGCTCTTGACCTATGCAACAGTTTGGCAAGGAGAAATTATGATACTCAGCATACGGGTAGAAAGGATTAAGTAATGATAATAAAATTATAACAATCACAAACCTTGTTTATTCTTTGTATATTCAGACATGTTCTCTTGCCTCTCCTCACTGAGGGTTTTAAGAGAAGGCTAGGTGGGGGAAGGGGAGGCAGGATTTTTCCCAATTTCCTCACTCCAATGCTAAGGCCTATTCTAAAATCCAAGTTTGACACATTCAATGCTTTCTCTTTTTAAAAAATATATTTTGTTGATTTTTTTTACAGAGTGGAAGGGAGAGAGATAGTTAGAAACATCAATGAGAGAGAAACATCGATCAGCTGCCTCCTACACCCCTCCTACTGGGGATGTGCCCACAACCAAGGTACATGCCCTTGACCAGAATCGAACCTGGGACCCTTCAGTCCACAGGCTGATGCTCTATCCACGGAGCCAAACCGGTTTCGGCCATTGAATGCTTTCTTGACCTCTTTAGTCTCCCTTATATCAAACCTAGATGCCCAGGTTCTTCTCACCATCTAACTAGCTCCTGCCTTCTCAAGTTGCAGAGATTAATAGGTAAAAGGTCACACTTGGTTGCCCCTACCTCTTTCCCTCTATGATGCCAAGCTACATACTTTAGGAGACCTAAAATTAAACTTCAGCTCTATTGCACTCTTCACGTGACATGCGTGATGATGTGATATGCCCCAAATTCATAAAATCTGAGACCCACCCAAACACCCGGAATGTGCAAAGCAAACGCAAATCCTGGTGGGTGATTATTCCTTCACAAAGGGATTTCTCATAAACTTCCTTAAGTAGGAAGCTTCTCTGATGCATTTATGATGCGGCTTGATTTTTCCCCCGGGGATATATTCTTTGCATAAATAAAGCAAAGCGGACTGCAGTGAAAGGGAGCATCGAAATATCTGCCTGGAGAACACACATGTTGGGCTGATTCATGGCCCTCAGCTGTTGCCAGGCTCCAAATCGCTTCTGGTTCATAACGTTTATGGGAGCCATGCCCACCCACCGACTCTCCGGGGGGCCCTCTTCTGTCACCACCTGGCATTGGTGCCATGGTTACCTGTGTTTAGAAAGCATTCTGGTGTGACCTGCTACTATTCCATTTCGCCAGATACGCTGCAGTATGCTGAGCCTCAAACAGAAACAGCCACTGTGGTGAGCCAGGCTTTGGATCCTGACCATTTTTTTTTTTTTTTTACACATTAGAATCAGACTCTGCCTGCAACAGTCAGGATTAGTTAGGTTATGCTGTAATAACAAATAACTAGAAAGTCTTAAATGGCTTAAAACAACAGATGTCTATGTGTCTCTCACTCTAGATGTCCATCACAGGAGGGAGGGGCAGGAAGAGGCCCAGAGACCCTTTTTCATCCACTAATTCAGGGACCCAGGCTGACAGGCCAGACAAAATACAGGGGTACCTGGAGATACGAGTTTAATTCGTTCCGTAACCTTGAGGCATGGGAAACTATGAGAGATGCTCGAGTCTCGGTAAACTGGTGGGTCCTGTGCAGCCTGCCAATCCTCGTGATTACTCGTATCTCAACTATTGCTCATATTTCAAAGCAAAAATAGCTCGTATCTCAAAAATCTCATATGTTAGGGCACTCGTATCTCGAGGTACCACTGTATTTAAATCATCCGTTTAAATACTTAACCTACCCACTAAGTGATACACGCCTCTCTTACTTGCCTCTCTCTGGCCAGAACCCATCACACACTCTCTCTTCAAAAGAGAGGAGGGAGGAGCCTACCAAGGGAAGTGCTCAGGGCACAGAGAGTCTAAAACATGCGGTAACAGCACCAATAACCTCCATACTCCATCAGAATGCCCAAGGCTCTTCCGAGGCCATGAAGCACGAGGAGTTTCGACCCTGGGACCCTGGGGAACAAATACATAAGGAGAGTCCTCGATGCCCTGGTCTACATGACTTTGGCGGGAGAAAGAGAGTCCTAATTTCATCTTTGATTATACCCCAGCCCCTTAAACCTTGGCCCCTAAGGGAGTGACTTTGAACCTCAGAAGAGGGCCTGGCCACACCTGCCCCATGGAATGCCTCCTCCAGGGCTGTCTTTTTTAAAAAATATATTTTATTGCTTTTTTACAGAGAGGAAGAGAGAGATGGAGAGAGTGAGAAACACCCAGAAGAGAGAAACATTAATCAGCTGCCTCTGGCACGCGTCCCACTGGGGATATGCCCACAACCAAGGTACATGCCCTTGACTGGAATCGAACCCGGGACCTTTCAGTCCGCAGGCCGACGTTCTATCCACTGAGCCAAACCAGTTTTGGCTCCAGGGCTGTCTTGAAGTGTGAGACCCGGTTGTATATACCTCACTTAGGTGTCCAGTTCTGCAGAGATAATTTCGGCCTATGATGTTCTTAAAATTGAAATTTTAATCCTTCTCAAAGGAAAAGTGTCTTCTCACATCTCTCAACCCACCTTGTGGTTAATTTCTTTTTTACTTTTTTTTTTGGGGGGGGGCGTAGACCAAAACATTTTCTATTCCCTAAATTCTCCTCCTCCCTCTAGCCGTTTTACCAGGAAGAGAAGAATCACAAAGAAATGAAATGTTCTCTGTTCGATCAATGTCCAGTCATCCCCCCTCAAGCTTTCTCACCACTTTGGGGTGAGAGATGCAAGTGCAAGATCTCCTCGGGCGAAGTAGCTTATTTTCAAGCCATGAGGAATTTGCTAGGTAGATTTTTGTCAGCTCCAGCACTTCCTTGGATGCTAATACCAAACACTCTTATTAAAGTTGTCATCACGTTTTAGCCAAATTAGATGAGGCTTCCAAAGGATGGGACTACCTTATCAGAAGAGAGTCAGGAAAAGGATTGTGTTTTTATAATAAAAGAATTTTTTAATAAAAGAGTTATAAAGCAAAGATGCCTCACCTGTATTAGTGAGGGAGCAGGTAAGCACCAATAACTGAAATACACAGACTTAGTTTAAATTCTTTCATTTGTATTTCTTATAAATTAAGAAAATATTAAATAAAGACATTTTTTAAGTAAAAGAAGCATTTTGTTTAGAGAAACAAGAAGGATTGGAGTCAGAAAAATAGTTTGTAAATCCAGGTGTGCTAAGGGATCCATTGCTGGTTAAGGCAAGTGAACCACATAATATTTCTTTCTCCCTTTAACAAAAAAAAAAAAAAAAGGAAAAGCAAAGGAATATGAAAATAATACAATGAACAACAGGATTGCAGAAAATGAAAAATAAGAGGGAAAGGAAATTATTTGAATCTCCACTGTATGTCAGGAGTATCATATCTGATTACCTCATTTAATAGACACACAAATGTAGGAGATATAATGGATGTACTTCTTCCATCCAACACTCACTCATTCACTCTTCATTCACTGTAAAACAATTCTCTCTGTCCCTACTCTCTGCCTGGCTCTATGCCAGGAGCTGAGGAAAGAGAGAACGTAGAGATACTGCCATAAAATTGTTTATCATCTAGGGCAGCGGTTCTCAACCTGTGAGTCAAGACCCTTTTGGGGGTCGACTGACCCTTTCACTGGGGTTGCATAAGACTATTGGAAAACACCTATTTCCCATGGTCTTAGGAACAAACACACCGCTCTTCAGTGTAGCAAA